>VZTF01003816.1:132724-171026 GCA_013397755.1 Cnemophilus loriae
TTACCACAGAGGCATTACCACCATTTCTAACTGGCCCAGCATCAGCCAGTGGCATGTTCATCTTTGGAGACACCAGGGATTGGTGAACCCTGAGATTGCTCTGCTGAACATGGTGGAAGCTTCTAGCAGCTTCTCAGAGGAGCCACCCCCACTACTAAAACCAGGCCTTGCAAGACCAAGACATCCAGCTGTGCATCTCGCTTTTTTACATCTCATCTCTCTTATGAAAATTTTTCATACACTTCTTAATAACCTCTTCACAAGTAGGATAGCCAAAACATTCACTAATGCCACCTTAAAAATTTATTTTTCAGACTTCTTTTTATGGAATTAGTGTCAGCAAAATGGAGAAAAAAAATGTTAAACTGGCAATAACATTTTGTTTATATTTTCTGCTTTCTCAATGTAGTTTTCTAGTTGTTTAGTTTTAAATTTAGAGAAACTTAGTTTTAATTATTCTATTGCCTTATAATTGGAGTTATTTTTAAGTCTGGTTAATTCAAACAATAAGCTTCTATTGTGTTTTTTTAAATCTGGATAAGAAATAGTGTTAAATGTGTATAAAAATCAATATTCTCCAAGAATAACTGTGAAGTATTAAGAAAAAAATCTTCTATGACAAATACGGCCACCTTTGGTTCCCCACTTGTCTTTGTTCTCCATTCATCACTCTGTTCACCTATGTACCAGCTGTCCCTCTCCCCAGGAAACACCACTGGGATGTTCTGCCCCAGTCTGTGCATTTCTGTGGTGACTGGGAATCAAAAGCAATGGCTGATGACAGTGACAGGCTGCCTACGGGGGTTGCCTGCTCTTCCCTGGGACATGACTCTTCAGGACAAAGCTGTGCCAGGTGTGAGTGGCACAGGGGGCAGCCTGGGGTTGGCCCACGCTGGTCACAGCCTGTTCCAGCTGTGTCCGCAACAGACACGTCAGACACACAGCTGAGACCGAGTGGCTTATGGCGCTTCTGCAGCGCTTGTTCAGTGAAGGGGCGTAAATAACTGAGGAAAATATACCAAAGCAGGAGGGACACGTGGGAAGAGACACAAGGGAGATGTGAGCACAGCAGAGATGTGGAACGCGGGGAGATGAGCAACAATGGCAGGGCAGGAGGGAAAACAGGGGAGGGGTGGGAGAGGACCCAGAATGATGCCAGGGAGGGAGGCATTACAAAGCAGAAGAAATACTGAAGCAAAGCTAGCTGCTTGAGCAGGACAATATCAAAAATTTGCTGCCCTGAGCAGGTCTAAAGCTAAAATGTCTGTCCTCAGCTGGGAAAAAGAAGAGAAGCCACCTGAGCAGGGCAGAGGGAAATGGAAGAGGAAATGTTGCTTTGGCCAGTGGAAAAGACCACCCCAGAGCTACTGAGTAGAAGCTGCCAGGCACTGCCCCCAGTGTCCTGTGCCATCCACCACCACCCCAGGGGACTCCGTGCCAGGTGAGATGAGGGACCTGGGAGAGAGGAAATGGCAAGGAGGGGTGTCTGGCAGGGAGCTGAGATGTGTCTCTCCAACCGTGTGGTTGTTTCTGTTTTTCAGTACCAGAATCAATAATTAAAAGTTTGTTAACAGGCAATAGCTTACATGTTTCTGGCAAGGCTGAGATTAATATTCCTGGTGGCTGTTAATTATAAGATTCAATTAAGCTGCATATTCAAGTACTACTCTTACACCAGGCTATATGTAGTACAGGAGTGATTATGGATTTCTTAAAAGCTGATTAATCAACCATCTGGCTTTGTTATTATCCAAGAGCTGTAGTACCTTCCAAAGACTTTGCTATTACACTTCTACATTATTTGAAATGTGCTTGGTAATACTCTGACCTAAATGCTCAGAGCTCTAAGAATACTTATTTATGTTTCAAATTATTTTGCATTAGACATGGCAGTCCCACTTACATTACTCCTCTATGAGGTACAAAGGTCACTTTTTATCAGTATGTGTGCCTTCAAAGAGCCAACTTTAAGCTTTCTTGGTTGTTTGCTTGCTGAAAATTTTTTAAATTGGATTTTCTAATGTACTTATCACTAAATATTGCTGAAAGCTTTTAACAGTTCTCGAATCATGTTTTTAGGGGCTTTTCATCCTCTCTTTAGCCAAATTTTGTTTTGCTGTTGTACTATGGTCTGATATAAGAAGATCATACATTTACGGGCAAAAAACTTCCTACTGAGTTAAAAAATAAGAGAGTTTTCAGTAAAAGGTAAGTCTCAGTCTTTTTTCTGTGTGATTTATTTTTAAAATCAGAAATTCGAACTAAGTCATTCTGTGCAACAGGTCTGAATCAATGAAGATCTTGGTGATATTTTAGGTAATTCAGAATAGAGCTTCAGTAGTGACTTCAACAGTTTATTTTGCAGATCACCTGTAAGACAGCCAAGAAAGTGGACCTATGCCAAAATAATGTTGCTTACTGCACTACTCTGTCAGAAGTATCAATTGCAAGGACAGCAATACTTCCAGTCTTTAATGATTAATCAATGCAAATCTGGTTTTAGCAGACAACAGTTTTACTATGCATATTTTTAATTTCATTGAGATCAGTCTTTTTCTCCCAAACTGAATCTTTCATTTTTGTAGTACTAAAACACTATACACTGCAGTTTATTTGCACTTAAGTCACACTAAAACAGTTTTCCACACTTCATTGATACAAATAAATGAGAGATAAAAATAAGTCTTTGGTATGTAATAGTAATTATTTGGGCTTTTTGATCAATTTTTTTTTTCTTTAAATCTCAGAGTATAATAATTTTCTTCCCTTATCACAGATAATTCAAAGCATCTACAAATGATGTAGATATTGTTTGAGTGGGAATGAATCTCTGTTCAGGTTATTTAAATTTGATGCACTTTTTCTTAAGAATTTAGAGTTTTATATGACTTGCAATAATTTAATAAAATAGATTGAACTTCGAAGAAATTGCTAGGAGAAGAGATTTGAGAAATATAGCCTCAAAGAGCACAGCAAATAAAGGTCTATGTTTCTTTTAAGACTATTTATCAAACACCCATTTAAGTACATTCACTTTAACTTACTTTATCTTAGCTTACTTTATCCTTATAGTATTTACGTGTAATTTTTATATTGTCTGTTCATAGACAATTAGACGATGAGGACATTTGAAAGATAAACTACTTGTTTCTAACTTTCTATTGTTAGATTTTTTTCAATGTATGTTTGTAATACTGTCATCATCTTGTCCTGAATGCTTGCAGACTTGGGAATCTGGTCTTTTTGGTTTTAATAGATTCTTTAATTTCAGCCATAATGTACCCATTCCTAATTTTGTTTGTTTGTTTGCTTGTGGGTATTTTTTAATAAACCATCTGTCTGCAGATATTGAACAAATGTCTTCTGTAATTGCCAGTTATAGTGACATTTCTGTCATCCCTGTATTTCGCATAGATCATGTAGGTGGAAAATATAAAGAGAATGCTTAAACAGAGAAAGAGTGGAGCCAGGTAATTTGTTTCATTTCTGTTGAAGAATAGTGTTGGCTTATTCACACAGAGGATATGACCTTTCCTTTCAAGTCTTAAATGTGTATTTCAAGAAGAAGCCTTTGTAGCCATGCAATAGTGGCAGCTGTTGTATGACCCCCATCATGACCTACCTGAAAGTGTATTGGAAAAACAGCTTTAATGGACCTCCATCACTGCCTCAGACAAATTGAGAATTGCAAGAAAATTGCAATAAAGGAATTTTCCATTATCTTTTCTCTTAGAGTGTACCATTATATTAAATAATATGTGTGGGTGATCATAAGACTTAAAACCACAAGCTAGCACCAGGGTAAAGCAACTCCTCTACTGCTCTCCTCCTAAAGAAAATCACGTTGTCTTAAGTGATCGGGGAGAAATGTTTATGACTTGAAACATCTGTCTTGGCTGAAAAGTGATGCTGTTCCTTTGCTCTACAAACATCAGTGTAGAATCAGTGAGACCTTGTCTTTCACGGTTCAGAGTTAAACCCAAGTATTTTAGCTTAAAGCACCAACTGCAATTTCGCTGACCGTTTATACTGGGCACTAGAAAAAAGAGAAGAAAATGTGCCAGACAACACTTTGCAAGACAGAGGAAAAAATATCTTGTTTCCCATTCTTTAGGAATGGTAATCTTCTAATAAGTGCTATTAAGAGTATATGGAGGACTTTATTAAAACTGCAGGCATCCTGTTTCTGCCCATGATCAATAATGGTTTGTTGGAAGCATATATAAGCAAGCAAGTGTGCAGTGCTGATTGTCATGAATATTTTCCTACACTGCAGTGATGGAGCACTTTGTGCAAGAAAGGTTTAGAAACGCTCTGATAATTTTTCCATGCACTTACTTTTGAGAAATGAGAGCACTTTTTATAACTCTGAAACTCAGATGACTCAGTTTATCACCTTATCTGTATAACTGCAAGTCTTAATTAGTATTGCAATGGTTGTTCCTTTCCACTTACCTATATAAGTTTACATCTCCCATTTTTTCTCTCAGTATTCTGAAGTCCTCCACCAATTTTTCTCAGCCAAATCTTTCCCATTCTGAATTACATGGGAGAAGGATGCTCTGTCAAAACTTTTTTTTTTCCCCAATCTCAGATAATTTATAAATGAACGAGCCCAAAGACTGCACCAAGGATCTTTCTGTACCGAGACAACTAGTAGTTACTGCTCAATTTTGGAATTATTTTCAGGTGCAAATGTATCCTGTTGCATATGAAAAAACCCCCATTCCTTAGATGTTTTGATTGTAGTGTATCGTATCATGTCAAATTTATCTGATAGCACTTGGGTGGATTGTGCAAATGGGTCTCACTTACACACTTGTCAGGGAAGTCTGAATCTTTGCTGTACTGGTTTGTGACTACCAGTGCTGCTTGTTCTCTGTCACGGCTCCAAATAGAGTTTGTCAAGGCTATGCCAGAGCAGAAATCTTATCTGACTAGTAATAGTCATAGAAGAAGCAGCATTTTATAGCTGTGATCATTTGGAGGACAGAGAAAAATGTAGGTACACATTTAGATTCTGCTGGCAAAATTTGAACTCTGAGTTTTTGTAAACTCTGTTAACTTAGGAAAGATTCGTCCAGATCCGTGCCACTTCAAACTGTATCAGTAGTGATTCAAATACTGAATTAATACAGAAAACAAGTGGTGTATCACACACAATTTATGTCCAATTTCCATTCTAAGATTGTATTAATATCAGTTGGTCTTGCTATTCAAATTCCATTTAAATGATGAGTGTAGTTTCATGACAGCTTGAATTGTCAATTTAGTGTCAGTGAATTGAATTAGGATCTTTGTCTGTGTTATGGTACATTTGGGAGACTTGATATCTTTTACAAATATGAATGTCTGTAAGCCTGATACTGATTTTGTTCCTTGTACAAGAAAAATTTTGTCTTTTTGAGCAGCAGACCTGCTGAGATTTTTTTTCTTCAAGCTTGATTTTTTCATCAAGTTCCTCTCCAAATCAGTCAAATCCCAGAAATTTAAGTAGGTAATAGCAACACTTTCAAGTATGCCAGTAGATTTTTCTTTTCCTTTTTTTTCTTTTTTTGAAGATCTTTGAATTACTGAACTTACAAGAAAAATGCAGAAAAATGTGAATGTCAGAGTCAGAGAATAAAGTAATTAATTTAACACTACGCTGAAACTTGCCAAACCGACTTGCCAACATAAAGCAGAAATACAGGACTGATTAGGTATTGCGTAGTAACAGCTTACTGCAAGGGAAGGCTTATTATCTGGAATTCCACATGGAAATTTGGTTTTCCTGTATTCATTCTGGCTCCCTCATATTTCCAGTTATAATGGTACTGATACAATACCTTTGTGAAGGCATCTGTCACTTCTCCAGTTCTTTAAGCAAAGTTAGTATCTTCCTATTTGGATTATACTCTTTTTTTGTTAAAGAGTTCCTAATTTGTGTCATTTACTAATATTAATTATTTTCACTTTCCAGTGAGGGCTCAAAAATTTACTATTCTTTAGTAGTAAATTTATAATATAGCTAATATAAATACATATATTATTGACATTGACATAGAAAATACGTGGCATAATCCCTACTATGAATAACTTATATTATTTTCTGAATAACTTATATCATTATTTCTGAAGTTATTTTCTTGGCTTGCTTTAATTTTATTTTTATTTCTCTAATTTTATGTCCTTTTTCACAACCACAGAATTTTTCAGTTCTAGTGATGAGAAGATATTTGAAAGATCATTCAAAGGAAATGTTTTTCTTCTGTGCTTTGGATTGTCTCTCTGTTTCTACTAAAAAAAAATTCAATCTATTTTGATTTGAATTTTAGCGATTCCATGTTATTCTGCTTTGAGATGTGGGTTGTCAAAAAGCAATTGCCCATATAAGGCTTTATGACTTTTAGCTGGGAAAGTATTGATTTTGTAATAGCAGTTACTGTTATTAAGCCCTTTACCATCACATTATTGTCACTACTGGGTGAATCTGAGCATTCAGGGCTTGCTGGATAGGTCAGCATTTCAGCCTAATAAATAGAAGTCATAGCCTTATGAGCATTTTATTGCTGTACAAGGTGCAACAACAACAGAGAAGCAGTTCAGATCTGGAAGGGGTGGGCTAGTAACCTTTGTCTCTCTTTTGTGTTTTATTGGCCATTTTCCAGGGCTTTTTGGTTCCTGTGCAAACAGCTGAAGTGTGCCTCCACATGAATCCCCAGAGGTTTGATTCCAGAGTTATTGCATGCAGGAGCCAGCCTGATTTTGTCTCTGTACTCTAACTATGTAACGCATTTCTAAGAACAAGAAAATGCAGCATGGATAAAGGAAATGAAGACTTCTGTTTTGCTGCAAGGAATTTCTCTCTGCTAACTAAAGCAAGAAGAGATTAAAGAACTGAAAAAAAAAGAAGATCCTTCGCCATCTCATTGTGAATATTGTTAATGATTAGGGGATTAAGGTCCTTAAGTTTATCATAGAATGTCTGTCACTTATTTTAGTGATCAAAACAGGAGAGAGCTTGTATATGTACAATGTTTCTTTTGGCATTCTCTAGATAATTAAACAGGAATACACAAATGATGAGAGAGAGTAGCAGAGGGGAAGGAAAACTCAGGTTTTTATTAGTTGTGAGAGGCTTAGAAACAATTTTATTTTTAACAAAATGTTATCGTTACCATTTGAATTCCGCCGTTTAAATAATTGGAGTCATTAGGTATTTACGCAAAGTGGGCTTCGGCATGGTTGTTCAATATTTGTATGTTGGTGGGTTTGTTTGTTTTGTTTTGTTCTGTTAATAGAAGGAAAAGCTGACGTTTTAGGTAGGAATTAGTAGAGAAAAAAATTTAAATATTAACATGTATTAATTTTGGTGCTATAATTGATACACTTTACATGTGTTGGAGAAATTTGACCATTGAAAAATGTATTATTTTTAAGGCTCTCTTTGTGCTCTCTCTCTGAAGCAAAACGAGGATACTGAGAGAATGTAAGAAAATAGTTGACTACTTGAACGAATTAATGTGATTAGTCAGTCCTAGCAAGTGGCATATTCTCTTTTCTGTTCGTGCTGGAGGCTATTTTCCATTTTCTGAAAAAAAATTAAAGGAACAATTCTTTAAATCAATGGATGGCCTTGGTGTAGAAATTTCAGTCTATGAGGTTACATTACTAGAGAACATATCCAGCAATGTTTGCATACTGATTCTCTGATAAGCTAAGTGTGAATAATTGAGACCAGGAGCTAAACAATGAAATTCCTGCTCTAGGTATGTAGATGCGACCACTCTTCTACCTTGACATCTGCATGAGAAAGCGCACACCAAAGGATCATGACCAGCCATAAATACTTATGTGAGAATGATTTACTTAGTAGCTCCGAACGGCTGTGAGGGGTGTTTGAGAATGTTTGCCATAAGAGCAAGAAACATCCTGCTCTGTCATTTGCTTGCATGTTGGTTAGTGGTTAGTCTCCTGCCCTGCTGCTTTTAGTTTGGTCTTAAATTGTAAACAGCAAAACATAAAGAAAGCACACACATGCTTAATAAAGCAATTCTGTTGCACCACAGTGGGGTCGTGCTTCAAACGCTACAGGGTATTTGGCAAACTCATTAGAATTTGTTCAGCATGCACAGTTAAACTTACAGCTACAGCCACACTGATTGCCAGCTGGGGAAGGTGTTGCTGTCAGTTTTGCAGCAAAGTCTAGTTAGCATTTTAACATCTTACCTGAAAAAAAAAAAAATAACATCTTACCTGGAAAAAACCTAAGAATTTTAAGATATTTCATCATCTTCACCTTGTCCTGTGCAGAGCTGAGGAAGTATTGCAGTTAGAGTCACAATAGTTTACAAAAGGAAGGTCTATTTAGCCATGTCTGTTCTTTTTGTGGCAACTTCACAAGAAGATGTGTGAATGTTGGAAACTGGTAAAATGATACTTTTGTCATTTATGTAGGACAGCCTGGGGGAAAGAGCAGGACACAGCTGGTGTTCTGGATCTCAAAGGCCCAAGAGCTATCTCTCTTGACAGTGCAATATGGCAAGAGGCTGAGAGAAGACTCATTCATTTTCATTCTCCAGTATATTAGATTGACTGTCCTGCATCATATTGCTTTATTTTGCTGAAATATAATTCAGTGATGCTGTCTGACTTTTGTTCCCTCAGGACATTCATGAAAATGAGATGTGTAGCACATGAAATCAGACCAGTACGAAAATTAAAAGTAAACACAGTAACTCCTTCTGCCCTTTCTCAAAATAACTGGTATAAAAAAGAATCCATACTGTTTTAATAGTTTTCTAGGTAAAAAAATCTGTGATTTTATATATTACTTGTATAGACTTTTTTTGGCATAGTCGTGGGACTAACGTCAGTTCCTATCTGTTATCTCCTAATAACAAAACAAGATAAGAACAACCAACGCTTATTTTTCCTTGGAACTGGAGTAGTACTAGGTTTAGAATCCGAGAAGGTATTTTGAACAGAAAGACATTTTAGAATCATATTTTAAATACAATGTAGTCCATGCATGATGGATATTTTGTCAAGCTAATAATGATTACACAAATATATCACGCATAAAGCTTTCATTCATCCTCAGGCTTCAATATATTTTTTGCTTCTTCTTTGCATTCAGTCTTTTGTGATCTACACCAAGACAATGTAGTTCAGTGCTGATTAAATAGCTCAAAATATTAAAATAGATGCCATAATGCTGTTGGAAAGATACATTTGTAAAATAAGGCTTGTAATATCTTTTTTAGCAAGGCTATATCTTAAAGCCTCAAATTGCAAATCAGGATATCATAGCTGTTTTTGTTCAGAAATTTTTATTGAGCTATGGTAATCAGTCTATAATATTTCAGTTAAATACAGGCTTCAATAGGTTATTTCTTTGATATATCAACACATAAGCATTTGCATTCACTTCATTGGTTCAAAGTCAACTTGCGATTGTCAAATTACTGAATCAAATCTGCATGTCCATAGTACCAACAGCTAAAGAAAAGATATTACGTACTAACATTTTCGACAATTATAATCCACAATTTCTGACTAAGATTTGGATCTTTAATAGCATGAATCACAATAAGTACACAAAAATGATGTCAATTCTGTTATACCAAAAAGCTATGTATTTTACAACCCCTGTATTATTCTTTGTTTTTCCTCCCTTGTTCTCACCTTTCTCCAGTGATTTACTAGTGGTGGCTCAAGTACTTTTATCTAAATTTTTGATGGAGCTTCGAAAACAACCTGAAGAACTAAAGTGAGCTGTCCATGACTGCTTTTTCTCATGATGGTGATTTTCAGAACAGATCTGAAAGAACTAAATAAAACCCAAAGTAGACAGTGCCTGCCCATGAGAAGCAGGCAATTAATTCCTTGCTTTGCTTTGTTTGTGTGTGCAGCTTTTGCTTTCCTTCTTGAACTGTCTTTATCTCAGCCTGTGAGTTTTCTGGCTTTTCCCCTTCCCATTCTCTCCCCGATCTCTCTGGTGGGGCATTGAGCGAGGGCCTCCCTGGGGCTGGGCTGCTGTTGCGGCTGTTAAACCACAACATTTCTCTATGGCTCAGTCAGAAGTGCCACACCACAGATGATTTTATTGCATAATCTTACAGCATTACTGATTGTGAAGGGAGGAAAATAGTGTTTCCTCTGCTATATACTCACTAGACAATTTGCTTTCTTTGTCCACCAGTTTGTCTGTTAGACAATATTTTTCTGAGACACAAGTAGTTCTGTCATTGATCTGTGGAAGCCCATACATATTTTCTGAATTTTCCACTGAAGATGTTTGGATCACACAGCAGTGGTTGGGAAAAAAACACCTCATCTCATAATTACAGTCAATTTCTAATATAAAAATGTGTTTTAATTTCTTGTGTACTTGTTTTCAAGCTATTGAAGTGCAGCTTTTATGTTCAAGAGATCAGTCCTCTCACTAGTTCAATTTCTAAAACTTTCTGAAATTCAAGGTGGATATTGATTCATTCTATTTATAGTATTCTAGCCATGCAGTCTTTCTATATTTAAATGTTGGTCTTTGCTTTTAATCACTGTTAAAATATTCAGCTAGAGAAGGGAGTCCAAGACTTCCCTTTCTTCACTTCATTGCCACCTGGGTAGTCAGCTTTCTTTTGTAGTGTATGCATCCAATTGAGGCAGCTGAAATATAAAAGTCGGTATGGCCATATAAGTAAGACTCTTTCCCAGGAAATGTCTGAAACAAAATGTCAAGAGTTCTGCTAACCTGGCAGCGAATTTGCACAGGGACCAGATTTTTCTAACACCTAGATTACTATAGGAGTAGTCTGTTATGCAAGCAGCTCTTACTGTTTATGTTAGATTCAGCCTTTAATGATGTGGTACATGCATTTTGTATTGTATAAGCCTTCCATTAGATCCAGCTTTCCAGTCATATATAATATTTGTGATTCATAATTTTTAGACTTATTACAAATGCAGGGTAAGATAATAATTTTTTATCAAATTGTTCTTTCCTTCTAATCATCTCCAGTTGTAGAGTATTATTATTCATACATTTATGCAGTATTTTTTCTTTAATCTGCTTAGAAACAATGGATCTGCCTATGACCTTTCACGGCCCATTACTCAGTTAAAACCAACTTTATTTATTCTGAGTGTATGTTAAGGATTATACACAAATTTTGTGCTTAATCCCTTTCAACATGCATTAGAATAGGTGAGAATTTGCCTGTGTTGCTAGGGCTAGTTTAAGAGTCATTGCATCTAAGGGTTTTTATTTTCTTTTGAAATAACCCCCCAGTTAAATGTTTACCAAGTTCTCTCAAGTGCAAATCTTTAATGTTAAAATCTTATATGTGCATCTACTAAGTATTTCATGTTATCAGATTATGCCGTAGTTTGCCCATAGATATATAGCTCTATCTCTGTCTTGGATTCTAAATAATTTTCATACTAAATAGCAGATTTCATAAAGAAATAACTGTTGAAGCAGTAACAGTGGTGACTGACATAATCACAACTTACGTATCAAAAGTTTTATTTGTGAAAGAGAAGTGTTACTCATTTAAAACGAATTTTCCACCTACATAGCAAAAGATGAGCCCTTAATTTCTTGTGCTGACAAGAAAAGGATATTCATTCTATTTTCTAGTTCTTAAATTAAACACCAAAACCAGTAATTCCTTTTCAAGGCACAATATTTAAAAAAATTTTAGACTTACATATCTTTATTCTTAACTATTTATGTGAGAGGGTTTTTAAGTTCAAGGATTTAAAAGTTAAGTATTTTTTTCTGAAATATTCATGTATTTATCTTCATTTATGTTGATTATAAAGTGAAATATAGAAAGCAGGGTTTTCCAAGGAGTAAATATGTATGTCTTGTTTAGCTAGCTAGTCTCAAGAATTTCTTTCAGGTGTTTTTCAGTTTAGGATGCTCTGAGTTAATCTAATTATGCTAAGAAATGTAGGCTTTTACAACATAATTAAGGTGTAGATGGATGAAACATAATAACAGATATTATAAACACGACCCTTTTTATTTCACTTTTAATTTGCTACAGGATTTACTGCTTCAAAATTACTGTATTTTAGAAGCTCCCATTCAAGTTTCCATTTTTAAGTAAAAGCATTTATTTTGAAAAAGGATATTGACCTTTATCTCATTTGCATATATTATTTTTAGTATATTTTTTGAACAGAAATCAGAGAATATGTTACATTACTTGAGAAATCACTGGATGTGTAGATATGGAAAGAGCAGCAGCCATATTTATTGTACACTGCAGTGTGTATCTACTGTGCAGTGTACAAACGCTGTTAACATTGTATGTTCTGTGTTGGTGTGAGCAGGGTGGTGACAGAACCCTGTGTCTCAATTAAAGCTGGCACAGACTTCTTAAAACTATATTACTGAACTGCAGTGCAGATGTAATTATCTCTTTTCTCTGGACTGTGCATGCTGTGCAGTTTCTCAGAGAAAGTGTTTATGCTGGGCTGTAGACGCCTCACGGGAGCTACCATTAACCTCACTTTTGATCCTGAAGTATGAAAAATTTTCCAGGGCCACACTAATCTTATTCTATTATTATTATCTTTAATGCAGATGAGTGTAAGCAAGAACAGAAGCTTATCCTTATTTCTGAGGTAGGAAAGGGTGTCAGTGTTAGTTAAGTCCTGGGTGTTGTCAAAGTTTAGCCTCGAACAATGTTTGCTTTATTTATCTTTCAGGATGACAAAGTGGTGGCCACTGCTCTTTTTCTTGACTGAGCCAGTCAAATTTAAGCTCTGGCAGATTTCTCTCCTCCAACAGGAGAATCATGGGACTGATCTGTATAATCAGCTCTATAACATTGTTGTTCTCTCCTGTGAATACTTACTTTTTTAGAGGTGTTTTGCCTTATGCTGAGACATTACCTAAAATACACTAAACGACTTGTCCTGGTCACATTTTTGTTTTCGCTTGCTTCATACTGTAACAGTATATTGCAGCATATGCTGTTATGAATTCTTAGATCTTGCACTGGTCATTTATGTTTTTGCTGCAATTTATACAAATTCTTCTAGAAAGAAATTTGTTATTTGAAGTAGTTTAAAGAATAGCTATTTCCATTTTCATGCTTGGCAACTTTCAGTCTTGGAATCTCAATGCCTATATTAGCATTTCTCATCATTATAGCATTTCAAAATTAGTTGTTTGGGTTGGTTTGGTTCTTTTCCCTTTAAATTTTGCACACAGTGGAGATCGTGTATCTTTAATCCAGCTATCTTCAATGAATTAAATGAATTAAATTCACAACTATCTCAGCTGTATCTTGTTTGCTACTGCTGAGGCAAATGGTAGAGAAAACAAGAAGGGACTTCTTGGACACTTTCTGAAAATGCTGGAAGTGTGTGTGTGTAACAAAGGACAGCTAAAATGCATCCTGATGCTGCATCACCTTTGTTTGCTGGAGTGCTCCTATGGTTTACTTCAGGAAAGAGGTGCTGAGGTGGAATACCCAGTTCTCCAAAGGGTACTAACACACAGTTACCGAAAATGTTACCTGGGGCCAGAGGTCTTTTCTAATATTCTTGCCTTCAGAAGCCTGCAGGAACTGAAGGGCCTGAATTAACATCTGTCAGATTCACACTGTACTCAGACTAAAAATGTCTTCACTAAGGCACAAAACTGAATTTGTTATTGCTTTGCAGACCACTGCAGTGCTTAAAGGGGACCTATAACCCTATCAGGGCACAGGTTTTATACCAAAAACAGTAGAAGGAGCTTTTTCATAGAAATTCTTGGATGAGCTTAGCAGTGGGATTTAAAAGACTTCACATGCCTGAATTCACCAGAACTCTGCTGCCAGAGAAGTTTGGTCTAAGCCAGCTGCACCTCAAATTCTGTGGTTTCCTTGAACATTTATCTACCTCTCTTCTCTGAATACAGGGCTCAGAGTGTTATTAACACCGTAAGTAGTCTGACAAGTCTTTAGTCTGGTTTTTATGACGGTTTGCAACATACCCTGCTTGCTGTGCCATATGTTATGAGTGGAGAGGGGAGTTTTAAGCAAGTTTCTGTCTTTGCCCAGGCCTCTGGCAGTAGACACTGCTTTTACTGAGGTGTCCAGCACCCCAAAACCCACTCTTGTTGCAAGTTCTTAGTAATGGCTGGTTAGTTCTGTTACAAAATGAATTATTTGTTTGACAGACAAAAATTTAACAGACACAAGATTTTAACAGACGACTTACAGCACAGTATAAACAAAGAAACACTAGTAGATGAAGAATACAGCACGAGTGAGGTACCTATATTACAGCTAGCCAAGAAATAGTATTGATTAGCATTCAATGTATCTTACTGTCCAGTTTCTGATGGGGCCTACATATGATCTTTGCTCTCAATTTCTGGAAAAGTATCTATGAAGAAGTGTTCCAAGCTAGGAGAAGCCCTGCATGCTTCCAGGGAGTGTATAAGAGGCTCCTATTTCTGTGATAATTTGTGTGGCCTCGTCACTCGTCTGGCAATGTCGGTCCTGCTGGCTCTTACCAGCTGCTGTCACTGACCCCTGGTGTCGCCTGTCCCCAGCACTGTGGAGCTGCACCCTGTCCTCCTGCCTACTCCACTGCCACCCCAGTGCCTGCTGCCCAGCTGAGCACAGAGACACCCTCCTAGTGCTCCCTGCCACTTGCACACCCAGCACCACTTTCCTTATAAAATATGTTATGTCTGTGCTTCAAAGCTTGTTGCCACATTCGTCTTTATTTCCAGATCCTACATAAGATTAGTTTTCATTAATGTTGTTGCTCAAAATGTGGCTGTGGGCTAGAGGAGTTTAATCAGAGCAGGAATATCAAGTTGGTCCCTTTTGTTTTTCTGACTTATCTCATATTTAATGACTTCCAATGTTACTTATGTCACTGATCATATGTGCCCACCTAAGAGTTTTCTTTTACCTTCTGTTGCAAATTCCTGTGAAACTTTATAATAGGATTTTATTTGTGTATATCCACTGCTTTATCATTATATTTAGGTATTTTGTCCTTCTGGACACCATTCCTCCTCCTTAGATATTTATCTTTATTCTGTTCCTATTTTGAAGATAATACTGATGAAAAATAATGTATGGTTTTGCGCTTTAAAACAGGTTTTAATTCATTCACAGAAGGACATAAATGAGATTTCACATTTATCTGTTGATAATGAACTCTTATTATCATCATTTTATACTATAAAAGACAATTTTTTCCTAATCTATTTTAAACATAGAAAATATGAGTTTACCTCTAGGATGGCTGTCTTTTTGCGTGAGATATGGTAGAAATCAGTAATCTTGAAACTAATAGTTTGCTGAGTTTTAAATTGCTATGCTGAATTTGCTAGAAATATTCTGTTTTAACCTCCATCCTATTTTTTCATGAGTAGAAAAATATTGAAATAACCCTTATTATTCTCATATTTTACCTTGTAATAGCATGTTGCAGCTAATTGAAATATTTCAACAATTTATTTTTAGAACAAAACAAATAAAAGTACTATATGTAAAAGTCAATGTCTTTAGAGAATGCAATTCAAAGGAATAGAATAAAACCCAGAGTGTATTTGGCTATGATTTACTCTTGGAAGCAGTTTGTATGCTTGAATCTGATGTGTACTTACGATTTTGAAATCCTTGGAGAACTTTCTGAGAGTTTGCTACTGTGGGAGATTTTGATGGAGTAAGCTGTAGAGGATGCCATCAATGCAGCTCTGGCTAATTTGCTTGACTGGCTGTGGGACCCATCAAGAAAATTGAAGGGTAAAATGGTAGCCTGACTACAGCCACTGAGAAACTAGTTGGCAAAGAGATGTTAGGACATCAATTTAACTGCAGTGCAGTATTAAAAAAGTCATGTCTGATATACGCATTAAGTTGGTAACGAACTGTGAAACTGCCAAAATCTAATCCAGGTGAATACTAACATTCCATCTCTGTATCATTAGTTAGGTTTCCAAGCAAGAACCGTAAAAAACCCTCACCTCACTAGCAAATCTGCCAGAAATTCATGATGCTTCTGTGTCACAGCAGAGAAGGAACAAGACACGTAATCTTACTCGTGAGTAGCCTCGAAAATAAGCAGGAAAATAGATTCTTCCTATTTGGTTTTCGCAGTTGATGTAATATCTTTTGATTATTTTACAGTAGTCCGCCCAGAATTCTCACCTCTGACTTGTAATTTTTGCCAGTTTTCACCCAATTTTGCAATATTTCCTTTCTGCTTTGCAAAGCGACGCTTAGTTTCATTACTTATTCTCCTTTCCTTTTCCCTACCACAGCCCATTTTCCTAGAAATGCTACTGGTTTCTCGTACCCTTCCTCTTCCCAGCATCCTCACATTCATCTTGGCTTATTTGCTGCTTTTATTACTCCAGATGTTTGTTCCAGCTTGTTTGTCTAGATGTTTAATTATTTAACTCAGCACCTCACCCTCACTCTACGCTCCAGAAAATCATTTGAATCTGCTGCTTCCGCACAGTTACTATGATAATGAATAAGCACAACCTTTAGGCCAAATGTTTTAAACCTTTTCTTAAATATTTTCACAATGGTGTTCCCCTTACCTCTTCCAACTTTCAGAGATATTTTGTATGGTATTTTCTCTCCCTTACATGCCCACTGACTCCGTGTCTTACAAAGTATACCTCAAGCAGGGGAGTGACTTGTTTTCTGCTCACGTTTCCAGTATGAGAATGAACTTATTCCAGGTCAATGCGAAGTCAACAGTGCATGAAAATTTCAGCTTTGCTTGAATACATCTGAATTGCTTTGAGAAGCTGTTACGTGCATACTCTGGTTATCTGTAGAAGCTGTGAGAGGAGCATTTTCAGAGTACACAAAATCATCAGAAATTTTATTTTCTGATGAGTTAGACAACTAAGAAGCCAATAGCTTGGAAGAATGTTAAGATTGCCCATATACAGTAAAAAGTATTTAAATAAATAAAAATTATTCAAACTTCACACCTTGCTAAGAAATTTTAGAGCTCCAAAAAGAGCAGTGGAAACTGCTGAGGAAGATTATACAGAGATTTTCTTTTTAAAGAAAAAATCTGTGCCTTTCTCACTAGTCTTATCCTTAGGAATGGTTAAAAAATGCCTGGCATTTGGCAAGTTGGCAGAACAAAGTTTTGTGGAAGAGAAAACTCAACTGAAAATTTTTGTATTAAGCTATATATTTACAAAAAAAGGGTGTTGGAGCACTTTACAGGTTTTTCAAAAAGCAGAAATGGCTGTGAGACAATCTTGCTCTCTTTGACTCTGAACATTTTATTTCCTTGTTTTCCCGTAGAAGTTTATTTCAGGTAAAACTCTGCTAACTTCAGATCGGTTAGAATTTTGCTCTAGGGAAGCTCTAAGTCATCTTTTAGTGGCCTCCAAGTCGCAGGATTGCACAGGAAAGCCCTGATGTGACCTTTCCAGCAGCTACTCAAGTGTGACAAATATTGTTGCCAGTGAATACCTACAGAAAGATGTTTTTGCAAGGTTGCACATATGTTCATGTATACATGCCTGACTGTTCTTACATAAGTCTTGTCTCCTGGTCAGTTTTGCTCAATTTTAATGGATGAACCATCTGTGTGCAGCAAATTTACAAGCCTTAATTGAAAACTAGAAACACTCCACAGATTATCTGACAAACCTGATAGATTTGTATGGTCTTGGTCCCATTTCAAGAAAAATGAATCAGTTTCTGGATGTAGAATTTAGTTGTAATTATTCTGGTAGGAGCTATAATCTCAGTATTTCTTAATGGAAAGTAGGGGTCTTTACTCATGAAACAAGCAATTTTTTGCCAAAGAAACTGTTCAATCTCTTTGTAATGAAGGGGAATTTATGGTATTAAATTTAATGGGGTAATTTATTCAGCTTAACTGAACAGATTTCCCTGAATACCCATAAAAACATGTTTCAAAATGACAGCTAGAAGTTTCGTTACTTGTCTGTAGATATGTGACTGACATGCATGACAGCATATCGGATAATTTTAACAGATTCAATGATTTTTAAAAGAGCTATATAGGAACTCTTCCAATTATACTGTTATTTAGCAAAGTCTTCTCAAAATCCAATTCTATTCGAGTACCAAGAATGGCTAACTTTAACATATTCATATACACCTTACTGAATATATATCATCACACAATTGATGTATTGATGCGAAAAGTTTACATCTATGTGAGATGAGTGGGGAAAGAAAAGGGAAAGAATATCTATAGTTCAATGAATGAAAGCAGAGTTCCAGAAGAACAGTGCTTTGAAATACAGAGCAGAACACACTGTGTTAAAGAAGGAGAGAAACATTTGCCTTTTTCCGTGATAGGCAATATACACTTCTGATATTGAGGTCAGAGGAAGTAGGAAACTTCAGAAGGGGTGTTACTGAGTTTACTGAAGGTTCAAGAAATAGTATAGATTCAGGTATACAAGAGATGTTGGTGTGCAATTATAAGACCTTAATTCTGGTGGTTTATATGGACTTGTGGGAAGTTCTTGCCAGAAAAAAAAATTTTACATGGACCTCTAAAACAGTGTTTTCCTAGACCATAAATTTGAGTGGATTTTTTTGGTTGTTGTTGTATTTTGTTCTTTGTTTTTTTTGAGGGGGAGCGGGGAGGTGTTGTTAGTTTGTTGGTTTGGTTTGGTTTGGTTTTTTTCCCCAGCCTTAATAATTTTGTCTAGACCAGGAAAATAGAGGGGTTTTATTTTTTGTTTCACAGGAAGAGACGTATTTTCTTGTAAGTGATTTGTTACTGTTGTTGTTTTTAATCCTAGGTTTTACGATTTATGTTCTGCTTAGAAGTTTGTAATAGGTATTTTGAAACAGGGACATAAAGCCAGTGCAATGATCTATCCATTTATAAGGCACAAATCTCTCACTAAGGAGGCACACTTAAATAAAGAAAAGGGATTCCTATCTCAATTTCATGGGAGATAATAAAGCAAAATAATCAAGAAAAAGTTTGTTTAAAATGCCAGTTATGCAATTTCACCTTCAAACTGGGGGAGATTAGTGGAAAGTATGTTTCCAAAATACCCTCTAAAATAAATATATGATGAAAACCTCAATATCAATCCAAAAATATTTGAAGAGGGAATGAGATGACCTGAATAACCTTGTAAGTTAAAAGTCAAAATTCTATAATGCCAGCAACGCTGTACTCAATAAGTTTTTAGTGCTTTCTGACAGCTCTTTGGTTCTGACAGCATTCAGGTTCTGGAATGAAAGTCCTTTAAACTGTATTTTAGCACTTTCATTTTCTATCCAGGAAGGCAGACTTCTATAAATGTCAGAGGGAAAGAAAATAATATCAACGTGTGCTAAAAAGGATCATCCTAATTACATTTATAATGCTTGCCTACAAGTTAGAGTACATATTAGATTACAGATGAGAACATTGTCTAACACTTCAGGGTGTTTAATTTGCTATATAAGAGCTTGCTGTCTGACTGCGGTAGTGCAACTAATCATCTGGTTTCTTTCATCTTTCTGTGGGAAGAAAAACCAACTAAATGTAATAAAAACTTCCATAATATACTACAGGTCTCTATATTATTCTCTTCAAATCCTAACATTTTCCAAGAGGACAAACAGAAACAAAAATCCCATGAAATAGTGCAAGAAATGCCTGAATTTTGGAAAATAAATTGGACCTCTGTAGGTTCACGTTCCTTTTCAGACATATATAGAAAGATTCACTCACCACTCTCCCTCTGGGTGTCCTGCCTTTCTCACTGGAGGTGTGGCCAGAGAGCTTCTGGGATTTGGCAAGTTGGATTGCCTTTGGGACAGTGGACACAGGGATCCAGAGTTCACAGAACCGTCGGCAGAGGTAACACCCTGCTTTTCTCTACATTTCGTTTCCATCCTGCACTGACCAAGGCTATTTTTGACCCAATAATAATTACTTTAAAGAAAAAGGGTATTTTTAAGGTTTGCAATGTTTCTCTTTAGCATGTAACCTTTGTTTATATTTATGAATTCTGTTAAAGCCAAGCTCGTGACTGTCCGCCTTTCCTGCTCACTGCTGGAAAAATAAACACGGATGTAAGAAAAAACCCTAATCAAATAACAAAGGGAAAAAAAACCCAGTATGGAGACATTTTCTTTCTTTCTTTATTCTTAGCTAATAAATGCATTCTTATAGCTCATTACATCTGGCTGTGTCATTTTGTAAAATGGCAAGAAACCCTAAAACTTTCATTTAAGGCAGAAGCAAAATTCCCAAGTTTTTTACCTTGATTCAGTATAATACCAGTGAACTGACATCGCAGGTCACTGAAAAATTACCCTGAAAGTATAGATTCTCTTATCAGTGTCTTCTTAAAAGGAATATGCAAATATACGAGAAGTATTATTGCATCAACGGTTTCTTTTTTCTTCTCCGTCTTTCATTCTTGGCACTCAAAACCTGTGGCATAACACCTGGTCGTTTTATTCTGCTCTTCAGTGTGATGCAGGTGACCCTAAATGATGTGAGAAGGATGATGTGCTGAGGCAAGGAATCCAAAGGCAAGATCTGGTAACCTTCAGCTATTCTTCTGTAGCTATGTACTCCTTGAACAGCCCATAAAAGAAGTATAGAAAATATCAACAAAAAAGAAATTTTGTCCATGGCCTCTCACTCACTTTAGCAGATTTTCTTTAACTGGCTGATTCAAGACCAAATTTCTCCATGGCAAAAAATGGTAATCCTGCATTACTAGCAAAATTATCTTAACTATTAATTAAAATGTGGCAGTTATTGAAGATTATGCAGAAATATGAAGAAGAGACAGTGAAGAAAATAAAGGCTAGTAAGTGATGGCAGAGGAAGGAAAACAAGAGGAGCAGAGCCTGCAAAGTCAGAGGATCTATTAACTGATTATCCTGATTTTGCTAGCTGTGGTTATATGTCTTGTTTTAGAGAAAAAATTGTACATTCAGATCCACCATGTAAGTCTAGATTATGAGATTGGCATACAGGAGAAAAATAATTTAAGGAGAAAAAGCAGGATCTAGGAAGATGTGATTTATGGGAACAGCTTCATGTTTCAAATTGGCATTGGTGTTTTCATGTCTTTTCTTTGAACGTATTTGTGTTAATTGACATGGCTTTTCCACAAAAAGAAAAAAAAGAGGTATTGCTATTTTTAGATTTTCATTGGAAAGTCTGTTAAATATTTCCTCAGCATCAGATCTCAGTATAGCAAAGGCCAGGAATCCTTCCAGCAGTTTGAGTGGCATGTCTACCTAATGAAAGTGTTGTGATGTTGATTAGTGAGTCTTTACCCAGCTACATACACCAGCAAAAAAAGAGGAAAATAGGAACAAAGAGTATTTGTCAAAGTGAAAGTAGTGTGGGCCTCCAGATGAGAATGGATGATTACATGTCGTGTGCTGTGCTCTGCAAGTAGGAATGGGAGGTGTTATTGTGCAAGTGGAATTTAATTTTTTTACACCATGATATGGCTCAGAACTGCCCATTTTCTAAAAAAAAAAACCAAGTAAAAACCCCACAGACTCGAAATAAAAAAAAAAACAAACAAGCAAGCAAGCAACCCCCCAAGACACACAGAAGAACAGTTTTCCTCTTTGTACTTCTGTAGTTTTGGTATATTTAAGGAAGAAAAATCTGATTTAAAAAACCAGTCTTTTTCTTTGTGTTTTTGAAGTTTACAATTTTTTTCTGCTTTACTGTTAGTCTCTGTATCAGGATTTTCTTGTTTCTAGAAATTCACAACTGTAAATTCCTTTATTTTCTGGCAAAAGAAGAAAGAAGGACTAAGTAATTGTAGTGGTTTAGTAGTGACTTCCATTTACCTTATGTTTGACGGCATATTTGCGAGGCTAACGCCTCCAAAACACAGCTGCCTGTAACACCCCTATGTCAGAAGGCAAGTCATCAAGAGGGCAGAATGTCTTAGAAAAGCAGGAGGACACAGTAGGTCTTCAGAGAACATGCATCAACCCACTGAGATCACACATACAGCGACAGAATGGTCATGACATGAGTTTCATAGCGTGTATGTACAGTAGCCTAGTGGGCTTTTGCACCTCTCGCACAAGCTTAGCTATGATTCAGTGGTTTAGCTTTCTGGAGAGATCAGCTTAGTTGGGAGGAATGTGTGACTGCGTAGCAACGGATTCTCCGACCTCAAAGGCTGTAAACATTTGGAAATTGTTTTGCTTCTGGTAGGAAAAAGTGTTTCAGAAAGGGCAGATTTTGGGTGAGTGAGAGAGGGGTTTGTACTACTCTTTAGTTCACAAGCAACAAGTGAATGGATGCACCATAGGAGCTTTTACAAAAAAATTATTGCAGTTCAAATCTTGCTGTCCAGAATTAAGATAAAATGTTTTACTAATGCATCAAGCTTATGGAGAAGACTTTAAAAAGAATTGAAATGGAGCTGTGGTGGTTCTGAAGTGAGTGCTTGCTGTGGGCAATTGCTTTATCTCAGTTGGCTGGCCCAGGTTAAAGTTACAGCACCACAGCATCTTATATCTGCACCTGCTTCCCAAGAAAAATGATTAAAATGACAGAACAAACTTTTAGATTATTCTTGTTTTGTTATGCCAGCTCTAAAGTTTAGCAGATATCTTTTGTTGCTATAACAAACAAAAGCATTTTCGGTGAGATCTTTCAGCCTGCTCCGAAATTTGTAGTAGGTCATCTGAATCGTGCTGATAAACTAAATAAGTATGTCTGAGTTGTAAAGCAGATCTAGTTAAACCTTTTTATGATGCTGGATGCCAATAGCTTGAGATCAGGGTTTTTTCATATTGTAAGTAAGTACAAAGCAATGAATGGACTGTACCTTTATAAGAAAGATAATGGAAGGCAAGCTGAAAGACCATACAAAAAATTTCTGCTGTCCTTGTAAAGGAAAGTCTATTAAAAGCATTGTTTTATATGAAAAGTGCAAAACATTTTGTCTTTACATTACTGTGCAAGACATATATGAAGAGCTATATCTAAGCTTGAGGGAAATGAAATCACAGTTTTGTAGGCATTGTCTTCTCTAGTCACTTCTAATGGCCTCAATGGACTAGTGTTTTTTATATTTGTTAGTGACTAAAAAAGTTGTCTTTCAGTATGATTCACCTGCTGAAGTTTGAAATATGAAAGCAACTGAAGCACGATAAATTTGTTAGACAACAAGACTTCTCATTGATGAAATCTTTTTACAAAGCCAGAAGTTCACAGATTCACAGAATTAACCAGGTTGGAAAAGACCTTTGAGATCATCAAGTCCAACCTTTGAGTCGGACATCACCTTATCAACTAAATCACGGCACTGAGAGCACATCCTCTCATCCTGTCACTGACTGTCTGAGAGAAGAGGCTTACCCTCCACCTGACTACACCCTCCTTTCAGGTAGTTGCAGAGAGTGATAAGGTCTCCCCTGAGCCTCTTTTTTTTCCAAGCTAAGCAACTCCAGCTCCCTCAGCTGGTCTTCATAGGGTTTGTGTTCTATACCCTTCACCAGCCTTGCTGCCCTCCTCTGGACACGTCCAAGGATCTCAACATCCTTCCTAAACTGAGGGGCCCAGCACAGGACACAAGTAACCAAGGTGTGGCCTAACCAGTGCCAAGTACAGGGGAAGAATCACTTCCCTAGTCCTGCTGGCTACATTATTCCTAATAAAGACCAGGATGCCATTGGCCTTCTTGTCAACACTGCTGGCTCATGTTCAGTTGGCTGCCGACCAGCACCCTCAGGCTCCCTTCTGCCTGGCCACTGTCCAGCCACTCTGTCCCCAGCCCGTAGCGCTGCAGGGNAGAGTAGGATCTGGTACTCGGACTTATTAAATCTTGCGCTGTTGGATTCGGCCCATCTATCCACCCCGTCCAGGTCCTTCTGCAGAGCCCTTCGACCCTCCAACATATCGACACATGCTCTGTGTCTCTGGGGAGTGTGGTTTCTTCCCCTTCCACCTTCAAACCTAGTTTAAAGCCCTCTCAGTCAGCCCTGCCAGCTCATGGGTTAGACTCCTTTTGCCTTTCTTACTAGATGGAGCCGATCTGACTCCAGTAGGCCAGGTGCCGTAAAAATGACCAAAAAACTCCAAAATTCCACTGATGGCACCAGCCCTTAAGCCATTCATTGATAATGTGGGTTTTCCTGTTTCTTTCATCATTTATCTCTGCTCCTGAAAGAACTGAGCAGAACAACACCTGTGCTCCTGCCCCATCAACCAATCAACCCTTGTCTGGTGGTAAGAGGGACGGGGCTCCTCTGACTCCTGCCGAGCTTCTCTCAGGGATGGAAGGGTGTAACTCTGCCAGTCTATTTCCCTTTCACTTTCCCAAATGCACCTTAGTCTTTCTACTTCTTCCTTAAGCTCTGCCACCAGACAGAGCAGATCATTCTCCTGCTTACATAGCACGCGGGTGTCTTTTGCGCTGTCGAGTTGTACTGATTTGTCTTTTAAAAAGGGATGGTGCCATGAAAATATTTTATATCAAATGTCTTATTTTAGTATCATCCATCTGCTAGGGAACTGTGAGTTGGAAGGATGATCCAAATTTTAAAAATATGTTTAATTCAAATGCATCTTTCTAGTGTAGCTCTAGTGTAATGTACCTCTGTAACAACAAAAACTCATTTTTGTTCAAGGTGATAAAATATTGCCTGTATCTTGATTTGTGAACTCACAATTTAGGGATGTTACAGACCTATGCTTTGGCTACATGACATCAAGGCAGGCTTTTTTTCCTTTACCCCAGTGCATTTACAAACTAACTTTCAAAAAAATGTGGCCATGCCTACTATTATGCTTCCAAGGTCACAGGGACCATTTATTTTCTCACTTTAGCCTTTCCCTTTTCCAGGTAGCTTAAAACTATGTCCTATTTTATTTTCTTACTGGTTATAAGAAGTGAGTAGACATTCTTAAGGAACTGTTCCCTGATGTTTATACTAAAATACACTACGTTATACATAAAAGTATCTACGACATAAATAAGATGCCTAATTACTGGTCTGCCCCTCCTTTCTAAAGTTTCCCAAGCTAAAGCCTCAAAAATTTGACCATTCCTTAGTACAGTGAAAGACTGACACTTTTTTTTTTTTAAATTCTCTTGCTTCATGGAGGCATTTTTCCTGTCATACCTGCGACTTGTACACTTGTGAAGATCTCTTTCAAATCCATAGGGAAATTGGTGTGTTCTCACATCATGCAGTGAGGGAGAAGTATGACTTTAAAAGCTAACCTGACCTGGGAACACCATTCAAATTGCCATTTAGATTTATATCCACATAATGGATCTTTTGTAAAGACTAGAGAATAATTCTGTGTCCTCTTGAAACCAACTCCTTTAAGGTCCCAAAGCAGACAATAAAAGACTAATCCTGAAATCAGTTGAGCAGTTTAGATGGAATTTTTTTGTTGGGTAATTCATCTCAAGTCAATTGGATTTGAAGAACCCAGCTAGATCCAACCACTAATATTCACAGTGGTTTTGTATTTCTATGAGCTTCGTGGGAATATTTATAGATTAAAGTACCCTAGCATCAAAAAATGAATGAAACAAATCCATCAAAAGAGATTATAAACTATCAATATTTATCTTTTTACAATTAAAATTTTAGAAAGTGCATTGAAACAATTCTAAATGAAGATGTCTTGAAAGAAAAGATTAAAACCAGTGCCACTTGTCTAGTGAATTTATGCTTAGATTATGATTATTTCTGATTAGACATGTTTGATTGTGTAACAGCTAATATTGTCATAATACCCATAGCTTGAAACCTTATTTCTGATTGCAACAAAATTATTTCTGATGATCCCTATTTCCAGCACTACTTGTATTGATATAAAACATAAAGAGACAGAAGTTCTACTATATTACTCACAGTATAATTTATATGGAAGAGACCTGTTGGTTAACTCGTATGATATTGATTATATTAAAGATGACAAAGGGAAAGCCAGAAATTGGAATATCTTGAAAACATTTTGTCGACAGAGACCTGCTGCTCCTAAAATCCTAGGTGTTGGTGTGTATGTGGAATCAGGATTCATCTCTTCGAGGACTAGAAACTTTTGCTAAGAGAGGAATTCAAGCCTACTTTATTTTGGATATCTTGTTGTGTTTTTGAAGTTAGTCTTTACAGAAGTAACCTCAATTGCAGGCATGATTTTCACCATTCATCTCCAGCTGGTGTCACACAGCTGCTGACACCTGCCAGATATTTCCTTGGAGTATGTCACAAAGCTTTTCTGATTAGTTGGCACTCTGCCTTGAGTAAATTGGATGCTTCCAGACAAACTATCATCAGCATCCTGATGCCATGGTAGTGAATGCAAAGTCAGACCAAGTAACATAGTAGTCTTTAAATCACAGAGGCTGTGATTAGATATTAAACAAAATCTTGTTTCCTCAAGAAAAAGAAGTATTCAATCAAAAAAAAGTGTCATCTATCAAACAGATAAACACATGAAAAAAAGTTAGTAAATATTAGTATTTTAGTAAATATTTGCCACACAGGAGAAAGAATGGCTAACTCACAAGGACTACCACCTTACACTTAAAGCAGAAGCGGCAAAACAGTACTGCATTTTTCAGTAAGACCTCACTTGCTGCAGAGGAATTGCACGATGTTCAAACACACTAATCTTTAGAGAAGCATTCATTCACACTAAGTTGCCCTGTGGTCTCCCACCTACATCATGTTAGTCAGTGAATCTATGTTTGAAAGCTGTATTGTACGGTCCTTGCACAGGGTTTGTAATTAGAGTAATTTAAAAGAGTGCTTTCGTGCTGACCCAGTACACAATGAAATTTCCTTGCTTTAAAGCTAGAAAGAAAAATGACAATTATGTCTATTGTTATTTTGAAGAAAGGAAATCTTGACCATGAAACAACACGTTTGTCTGTTTATTTTATTGAAAGTTTGTGGGGATGCATGTACTGTTTGAAAGTTCCATGCATCACGCTGTAGAACACCAATTGTGGGCCAGAAAAATACATAATGAAAGGACGTTCATTTGTCAGAAAGGGAATTAGATGAGCAGCAGTATTCTACTAAATGTTGAGATTTTAAAGTTGTATTTTTATTCTGATTCAAAAAACCTCTAACACCTGAAAAACAACACAAAAGAAAACTGAAGCCAAAAAAAACCTGACACAAACCTACGTTTTGTTTCTTTCATTCACTGTAAAGTGCATCTAATTTTGATCAGTCACAAGCTAAACCACTTTCTCTTCAATCTCCCCAGTTTGGTACACATTTTGGCAAGTGTTTCTTCATATGCTTGACCTTATGTTTTCTCAGCTGCTAGAAGTCTACACACAGACTACAATTTGAAGCTATTTCTCTGTTTACACTTGCTAAACATGCAGGGCAACCAAAGACAATCTCAAAAGGTGGAGCATTAAAACTGAACAGATGTGTAGCATGTATTGAACCATGTTCAGAGAAAAGGTTTTAGGTATTAAAAAACTCCTGTGCAGGAATAAAGAAGGCAAAAGTCTAAAACTTTCCTCACAGGACAATTTTAACTGAGAAAGCAAGATTTGATGTTTATGTTTTGGTTCTTTTAATGAGAAGTCACATTATAGAAAATAATATCTCCTCAGAATGTTGTACAGAGAAACATCTCTGTAAACAGTTAATTTTTGATAGCATGCTGGCGTACTGCCACTGCTTGGATTTTGGTTTGGTATATAAGATAAGCATCAATTTAAAAATTGAGAAAGGCCACAATGTGCGAATTCTTTTAGTACATTTTATGAAGCTTTGTTCATTTGGAAGCTAATAGAGCAGAGATTATCTCCTGTTTGAAAGGGCTGAATGCCATGGAAAAAATGAATACATGCCTTCTAGGTTTCATCTGTCTCTTTTCACGATTGAAGTATATTAGGTGGAAAAAATTCATATTCACCAGAAAGGAAAATGGTTTCCTTACCAGTACAAAATAAAAATTACTTTAAATACATAATTCCTTTGCCAGTTTTATCTGTATTTCAGGCTTTGCAGGCATGAAAACCGACAAAATTTTTTTTTACCAGCTAAAACATGTAACTAAGATCCTCTTTTTTCTTTTCTTTTTTTTTAAGGGTACTACTTCTTTCTCAGGTAAGGTCAGCCTTACGACACTAAGCTTGACAGGAGAGTGAAACTAGTCTTCAGAGTCTCTCAAAGAAGAAATTGTATGTCTGCTTTAAATTAAAATGCCAGAAATATAAAGGGTTTTTTGTACATCTATTGAAACAGAAAAAAAATTAAAATGGCGTCTGTAGGGAGAAAAATCTCGAAGTAGTAAAATTTAAATCTTTTTTCTTCCTGTCTCTAGATGAAACAGTAAAATGTGTTTTTATTCCCAGCGATGGTGGGTGCTTGTTAGTAGTTACCCTAAAAGAAAAAAATAAAAAGACAACAGCTTCATTCTCCAACTCCTTCTCTGTTTTAAAACTGGTGTTTAGACTGTTCTAGATCCTATTTTCATCTTCAAAAGCCATCAGTGTTTCTAACTGTGCCAGTAGAATTGCATCCATTTCTAAACTTTGCCATGATATTCGCCAACTTAATTTTAAATTTTCAGTAGATTGGAATAACTGAATTTGATAGCATGTGAAAATCAACATCCTTGCAAGGCTAGATCCCTATAAACTCAATTGAATGTTTAATGATTCCATTGCTTAATAAGAGAAATTCAGATTTCACTATTAAACTACCAGTAATAATAATACCAGTACTACCAGTTTCTGGCAAATGTAGTGTTCAAATTGCATCAGTATACTTATGGTGGAGGTTGTCTATTCCAGAAACAATTAAAGATACTTCTAAAATGAGTTTATCACCCCCTCAGAAACAGACTAACTAAGCTTATGTATGAGAGCCAGTCAGTGTCTTCCACTAAGTAACTGTAGGGGATGGTATCCAAATTAAGGAAGATAAAATCTATACCTAATAAAAAAAATATCCTCAGACTTACTAATATCATGTCTTTCTTTTCATACTAAGGCATTCATTTATAGAAAATAAAATGCAATATTTCATTATGTCCATGAAGAATGAAACAAATGTTTTGTTGCAATGAAAAACTGCTCTTGAATTTCTCTCCTAAAAGTTAATTTTGAAACAACTTGAAATGCAGTTTATATGACTACAAGATACTTTGGTGTAAACTTTTATTTTAAGAACTCTTATTTGTGAGAAGCACTTAGAAAAACTAAAAACAGAGATTTCAGCATAGCAGCTGCATGTAAATAATTTCCTTTTCACTGTGAATTCATAAATCTTATTTTATGTATTTATAAAGGACAAACTGAAATTATTATTTCTTACTGAAGGAGCTTCTAAGTCTATTCCTCTACTAGAAAAAGAAATTAAATGAGTCAACAACGTGCCTTTACTGCAAAGAAACTTAAAAGTCTTTCAACTATGTGCTTAATTTGCATTGGTTTTAAAACATTTTTAACAGGGCACATATGCACAAAACCAAACCCTACCTTTACATTTAAGACCACTGGTTTTATTGTTATCTTTCAAATCAACAGACTGAAATCCAAAACATATAAGCAACAGAATAGTTTCTATGTGTTCTTACTTACCCCTGTAATTAGACGTATTATGAAAAAAATTATTACAGGGAGTTTTGATGGTTTTTGTTGTTGCTTTTTTACTGTAATGTGTTGGTGGGATAGCTTCTGCAGTGTAGTGGTGGAACATAGGGACTCTCTAGGTCAGAGTGTTTGTCAAAGTTTCAAATTCATAACCCAACCTGATTTATGCAGCTCACTGCAATCAATGTCCTAGGCTATTGCCCTGATTCGAGGTAAATAATTGGACACATTGTGGCTGTCACATATTTTTCAGAAAATTACTTATTACTTTTCTTTAGGCATAAGAGCAGAAACCCACGTTTAAGGCTGAAAAAGAAGCCAAAATAGAATTTCTGTTTTCTGGCTGGCCCTAGTTACTGTAGTACTGAAGGCTGTAAAAGCTTATCATCTACACTTTGTGCTGCACCTAGGAGCCCTAATTTTCATTTCAAAGGAACTGTTCTTGTCAATCTCCCAAAAAACCCTAGGGAAAATTCTTAGCCAAATATCCCATTATTCCATGATTCCCTAGCCTGACTTGCAAAAATTTCTGTTCTTCTGTGATAATAAACCAAACTCTTTTACTGAAGGTGTTGGGAGGATTATCTGTAGGGAAATATATTGGGCAGGAATATTTTTGAATTTTGAAACTGAGGCAGACTACAACTTTTTAGAGTGCTGAACACTGTCACATAAAGTTCATCCTTCATCAGAAATATAAAGAGGGAAGTAATTTTGTACCATTATATGAGGCATACTAATGTGGAAAAGGTCATTATTATATTATCAGAATGCGCCTGCTAACACTGTAACAAACCCATAAAATCTAAGATTTCAATTTATCGGAGTTCTCAAATTTTTGCACGAAACACAACTGTGATCTCTCCCGTGCAGTAATTAGTTTCAGAAGTTTTTATAAGCAGAAGGCAAATAGGGAAGAAGAAAAATAGGTGGTAAAACATCACAATAAAAATATGCTTTGTTAGCTTCTCATCATAGGATGCAAAACTTTTTTGTGTTTGTTTGTTGTGTGTGGAAGGAAAGCGTAAAAAATGCCTACCTTGGGAAAAAAATAGTCCATAATCTAGGAGCATGAAATATGACTAATTTAATAAGATTGCTGTGAAAAATACCCTTAGTTTTTTTAATAGGAAACAAATGGTTCTGTAGAATTAGTCATGTATCTCCAACTATAGAAACTTACCACAAATATTTTAATATGCAAAAGCCAAAACTACAAAATGAAAGTTAAGACTAGAAAATGATCTGAATTTTACTAGCTGTAAGATATTAGTAATTTTGGCAAATGGTAACTCATAATTTTAATTGCTGCTCCTAAGGTGATTTTAGAAAACAGTAAAAATAAGAGTGCAGAGTGTAGGAGGATATATGTTAGTTATATAATTTTTTGTATGGTGTACTTTAAATTAAAACTTAAAGTGTCTCCTCTGAGAGAGTTAACAAGGCCTTAAATTATCACCATATTAAATAGCATAAACGGCAGCAGTATTACTCCTTTTTAGTAAAAATATCCATTGAGTTGTGTGCAAATGTTTTGCAAGCCAGGTACTCCTCTATGAAGGAAAAGGGTATTTCCTGGCAGAGATGAGGTGATTTGCTACAGCAGTCCCTTTGCCACTCCATTATACATGCCAGCACTGTTACTCTAAGTAAGTAAAGGATTTCAGTTGCAATGGATTTGTCAGATTTTATGTAATTTATTGAAAGTGCAAAGAATAAGTTTTAATTAATTTACAAGTCCTTTTTTAGTTGCTTGTCTAAATATCTCTTTAAAATTCCATTTAAATTTCCTTCTAGTAACTTGTTTTCTTAGGAGGAAGCTTAGGCAGTTTGTTTACAGATATGAAAACTGTTCACAGTCAAGGATCACTTCCTTCAAGCTCAGAAGTGATGCATCTCATCAAAGAGGAAGTCAGGAAAAAAAACATCAGGAGGCCTGCACGGATGAACAAGGATCTCCTGGACAAAAATAGGCACGAGAAGGAAACTGATAGAAGGTAGGTACATGTAGACACATGTAGGGACATGTAGACGGCGAGGAATACAGAGAGATTGTCCAAGCACCCAGGGATCAAGCAAGGAAAACTAAAGCCCTGATAGAATTTGACTTGTCCTGGGACATCAACGGTAACAAGAAAAACTTCTTTACATTCATCGATGATAGAAAAAAGACTAGGGAAAATGAGGGTCTTCTCTGGAAGGATACAGGACACTTGGTTCCCCATAACATGAACAACTCTGAGATAATCATTGACATTTTTGCCTCAGTCTTCACCAACAAGTGATTCAGCCACACTGCCCAAGTTGCAGAATGTGATTGCAGGGATTGGGCCAAAGAAATACCACCCATTGTAGAAGACTTAATTCAAGAACAATTAAGGAACTGGGAGGTGCACAAGTCCAAAGGACCTGATGAGATACGTGCACAGGTCCTGAGGGAATTGGTGAGGAGGTGGCTAAGCCACTACTATAATATTTGAGAAGCCATGGTGGTCCCGTGAAGTTCACACTGACTGGGAAAGGGGAAACACAGACCTCATTTTTAAAAGGAAAAGAAAATTAGACATGGGGAAGTGGGGGCTGGCTAAACTCACCTTTATGCCTGGCAAGATCATGGAGTAGATCCTTCTGAAAACTGTGCTAAGGTACATGGCAGGAAGGGATTGCTGACAGAACATGGCTTCGCTAAGGGTACACGGGTCTTGAAAAACTGGTGACCTTCTACAAAGGCATTACGGTGCTGGTGGGTGAGGGAAGAACAACTGATGTCATCTACCTGGATTTGATCAAAGCATTTGACAGTGTCCTACACAACATCATGTCTCAAAACTGGGAAGACATGCATTTGATTGATGGACCACTTGGTGGACAATGAATTGACTGCAGGGTCACACAAAAAAATTGAGATCAACAGCTTGATGTTCACATGTAGACCATTGATGAGTGGCATTCCTCAGTGGTGGATGTTGGCACCAACACTGCTTAACATCTTTGGCAATGACAGGGACACCAGGATCAGTGCACGCCCAGCAAGTTTGCCAACAACACTAAGATACGTGATCCATTTGGCAGGCTGGAGGGAAGGTGTGCTGTGCAGAGGGACCTGGATAGGCTGGAGTGCCTGTGTGAACCTCATGAAGCTCAAAAAGGCCAAATGTAAGGTGCGGCATTTGGGTCAAGGTAAGCCCAAGAACAAATACAGGCTGAGAGGAGAATGGATTGAGAGCAGCCCTGAGGAGGTGCTGCTGGACAAGAATCTCAACACGACCTGGCGTTGTGCACTTGCAGCCCATAAAACCCAGTGTATCCTGGTCTGCATCCAAAGCAGGGCTGGGGGAGGTGATTCTGCCACTCTGCTCTGCTCTGGTGACACTCCATGTGGGGTGCTGTGTCCTCAAGAGCGTGTGGACCTGTTGGAGTGAGTCCAGAGGCAGACCACAAAGATGCTGAGGGGGTTGTAGCATCTCTGCTGTTAAGAGAGGCTGAGAGAGTTGGGGTTGTTCAGCCTGGAGAAGGGAAGGCTTCTGAGAGACCTTATAGCACCTCACAGTACCTAAAGGGGCTACAGGACAGCTAAGATGGAAGTGGACTTTTTCCAAGTGTGTGTACTGACAAGACGAGGGAGAATGGCTTTAAATAGAGTAGACTCAGACTCGGTAGTAGGAAGAAATTCCTTAGTGTGAAGGTGGTGAGGCAGTGGCACAGGTTGCCCAGAGAAACCGTGGATGCCCCATCCCTGGAAGTGTTCAAACCCAGGCTGTACGGAAGCTCGGAGCAACCTAGTCCAGTGGAAGGTGTCCCTGCCTGTGTCAGGGGAGTTGGATGATCTTTAAGATTCCTTCAAACCCCAGCCATTCTATGATTCTATGAATTGCACAACATTCCCTGACTTTCTTCAGTGTCACCAGAGATAAAATCCTGTCCTTGAATAAAGAATGTTTTTTGCAGATAAGCCCTACTGGTTTTCCAGAACTGAAACCAAACTTCGAACACTTCCCATAGAAAAGCAGGGTGGAATAAAATGCTGTTTTGACATATAATTTGTCTTTTGCAATACATTTTTTTCTAGATAAACTGAAATGCTTTGGTTCATTTTCTCACTTTCTCACATTTGTTGTATTTTCTATTATGGAAAGAGATTCTGTATTTCCTATGTAATCAGATAACAACTCTATTTTTATCTTTTTAGAAGTTTTGCCCTCATCCCAATTTAGATTACCAGTGATCAGATACCTCTTAACATTCAACACAGGAGTTTTAGATTTCCTTTGATCACTTGAAACACTGTGTCCGGTGCTTAAGAATATTTGATAAGGGATAGAAACCTCATGGTATTTATGATCTGCATTTACCTTCTGCATTACTTGTTCCATAATTTATGATTGTCAAAATTAACTATACTTTGCATGTTAGTAATACAAAAGTGTCTTAGGGTTTCCAATCTATTTCCAGTCAGGAATTTTGGGGGATTTTGGCACAGATCCTCTGCAACTATAAAAAAAGCCTGCCTGATAATTACTGTTTATTATACTTTGCTGCTGTGTAACGTATTTTAAGGAATGACATGTATGACGTGTGTGACCACTTAAGTAGTGACAGTGTAGTCCTGAGTGTATTGATAGAGATTGCTGAACCCATTGAGCCAGCAGAAGCAGCTCCATGACTGCTGTCCTAACCAGTATTCAGGCTGTAGATATCTTAAAAGATGCACACACACCTGCATAGAGCATGTATATGCAACTACAGAGATCAACACGGACAAGCACACTCATCTCTCGCACAAAACCAACACCAGTGTTCTCATCCTGTTCCTTACTCTGCCTTATCTGATAAAGTTTTGTTAGTGGCAAATTTATACAAATATATGCAGTATGAATCTCTCCAGTAGGTACTGGGCTCAGATACTTGGTCAGTACAGCAGCCACTCTTGAATTTCAGATATTCCTGGTTTTGGCACTCCAAAGGCGGCAGCCTTCTGCCAGCTGCTGGTGCAGACCATTTAACCACACTAACACAGAGCTGCTGCACAGCTTTTAGTGGACACCCAGACCTCACTGTCTTTCTTTACTTGAGGCTGATCCTGGTCCCTCAAGTAGTCTTACCCATCAAGTAAGCTCATTTACAACAAATTTATACACGTATGATCTGGCCTAGGCTTAGGCTGGCTTTGATACTTGGCTCTCAGGCTGCTTATCCTACTCCCTGGCTGATATTTGCTAACTATCACATGCTGGTATAGACAAGCTGCTATGTACATCCTCCCTTGCTGTAATTTTGGGCACTGCTGATAACCTGTGATCTCCCGATAGCTGCAGACATTCAGGTCCTCATACACACATATGCAGTGAGAGAGTCCCTCATCCAGGAAAAATGTTAGAAATTGAGGTTAACGAGAAGAATGGACAGCCTGCATGGATCAGGGACAGGGCACGGCCAGACAAATGTATTGACCAGCCCCTGTCTACACATAACTGACCTCTGTTATCCTTTATGTCTTAATTTTACCCATACATTTTTCCTCACGCATCCACGTTGAGATTTCTGTTTCACCACAGTTGGTTCTTGCCCTAAACATTCCATAATAAGTCTGAAATTTTCCCTTGAATCCTGAAATAAATCCCACAGCGTGTAGGTAGTGACCCCCTTCTGTCTGTGAGCTGCCCTGTCACCCATCCTAAGGCGTTGCATGATGAGCCCAGCCCACAAGGCTCATGCTCAGACAGCTTGCCCCATGCCTCTAGAATCTAATAAGTTCCAACAATATAGGTTATATTTCACCTCAGTCATAAAGCTATAAAATGTGAGTCTAAATTTAAGAATCCAGGTAACATCTTTGAATCTTGTGGGGTTGTTCACTTTTGAAGTGAGGATGTGACAAAATGTCATGATAAGATGGAATTTTGTACTGTAAACAAGCATTAGACTTTAGGTAGGCTACTTTCATTTCCCTCTGAATTTCTTGTTTTTCAGTATAAGTTTGTCCATGAAGACTTTTTAATCAAGATAGGAAGGAAATGTGAAGGCTGTAGGTACCTGTAAATTGGAGATAAACATAGGAGATAGGAGGATAGGATAAATAGAAGATTATAATCGTAGAATCACAACTACCCAAAGGACTTGAGGTGAGGTCACACCAGCGCAGAGCAGAGCGGGACAATCCCCTCCCTTGCCCAGCTGGTGATGCTGTGCCTGATGCACCCCAGGACACGCTTGGCCCTCCTGGCTGCCAGGGCACTGCTGGCTCATATTCAACTTGCCAGGGACCAGAACCCACAGACCCCTTTCCACAGCTCTCCTATTCAGCCTCCTGTTTCTCAGTCTGCCCATAAATCCAGGGTTGCCACATCCTAGGTGCAGAATCCACAGGGATTCAACTTCATATGGTTGGTGATGGTCCACCTCTCTATTTTGTCAAGGTGTCTGAGGCCTCCCTGCCTACAAGGGAGCTGATAGCTCCTTCCAATTTAATGCCATCAGCAAACAATATCCCTTCGAGTCTTGTGTCCAAGTAATTTAGGAAGATGTTGAAGACCACAGGGCTGATGATGAAGCCCTCTGGAACCCCAGCAGTGACAGATCACCAGCCTGATGTCATCCTCTTCACTGTAACCATTTGTACCTGATATGTGAGCCAGTTGCTCACCCAGCCCACCATGTGTTTATCCAGCTGTGTGCTGCACATTTTGTCCAGAAAGACACTGTGAGAGACAGTATCAAAAGCTTTACTGAAATTCAAAAGCATTATATCACTGGTCTTTCCTTGATCACCTAGGAGGGTTACTTGTCTTTGAAAGAAATCAGGTTTGACAAGTAGGGCTTTCTCTTCATGAAGCTGTGCTAGCTGTGACTGATGGTTGTGTTATCCTTTGGGTATTTTTCAATACTCCCAGAACAATCTTCTCCGTAATTTTACCAGGCACTGAAGTGAGATTGACAGGTGTGTAGTTTCCAGGGTCATCCTTCTTGCTCTTTTTGAAAACTGGGACTAGGTTAACCAACTCTCCACCAACTGGAACCTCCTCAGATTCCCTAGACCATTCAAAACTAAACAAAGAGTCGAGATGACATCAGCCAGCTCTTTAATTATTCTTTGAGTATATTGTCTCTGTACAAATTTGGTCACACTTGCGTTTATGAGCTACTGGGAGGAAAAATACTCATGTATAGATCTGGAAACTTTTGAAGAAAAGCTTTTCATTGAAATAGGGTTGAAACCTTTCTTCTCATCTAAATTAAACTTGGTGTGTGCATATATACATAATGTGGGCTCTTCCGTAGATTCCATGGTTTCTTTTAAATCCCTGCTCTTAATAGATTTTTCTTTAAAAAAAGAAAAAACTAAATGTGAAAAGCCAAGGTTTAATAATGAAAGCAGGATGCTGCAAGCACCCAATTTTTCTAGGCATTAGCTTAATAAATAATTTTGGACAAGAAATCTTTCTTCAAAAATCCCTTTAATCCAATTCTATAAAAAACTGTCAAAAATGCTCCATTCTGACATTAATTGTCTGAATGAGTTTCATAAATGAATATCAAACATAATTATTAATTATAGAAATGTTCTCTCAATTACACATTTTAGTAATTTATAGCGAAAGTGGCTTTTAAATTATTACATTTAATTACGTTTTATCTAGTGATGAATTATAGCTAATTAGCAGAGGTCTCCCTTATAAAATCAGAGAATTACAGACTCATTCGGGTCGCAAAAGACCTCCAAGATCACCAAAGCCAAGCTTTGACCAGTCACCACCTTGTCAGCTTCGGCAATGACACTGAGTGTCAAGTCCAGTCGTTTCTTGTACCCCTCTAGGGACAGTGGCTCCACCACCTCCCTGGGCAGCTCAGCCAATGCTGAACTACCCTGTCAGTGAAGAAATTCTTCCTTCTTTCTTCTTTTCAGTGAAGAAATTTCTTCCTGAAATTCTTCCCATTTGGACCTTCCCTGGTGCAGACTGAGGCTATGTTGTCTTGTCCTCTTAGTGGTACCTGGGAGAGTAGGCTGACCTGGCTTCACCCTCCTCTCAGGCAGCTGTAGGGAGTGACAAGGTCCTCCTGAGCCTTCTTTTCTCCAGGCTCCAATGACACCATTGTGCTGCATTTTTGGGGTGTACATGTTCCTAAGCCTTATCTGCTCTTGCCAGTAACTGATAAAACACACTAACGACAAAAATTAGAATTTTATTACAATAATTAACAATTTTTTCTGTCTTTCGCAAAATGTAGACTTTAATTTGAAATGCAAAGAATTTGTCTTATTTGGCCAATTTTGTATTTGCTAATTATAAGGCAAGGTGCTAAAGCGTTACCTAATGTCTATTGCAAAGTCTAATTCGACTAGTTCAACTAGTTCTGTGGGTTTATTAACTACTGACTAAATTTTGTTCTGCAAATATTATATGGCTTTAAGGAGTTTCTTTCAGTTATTCTATTTATTCTACACTATCTCCTTGTAAAGGCAAACGATTGCTACTGCTGTCTAAACTTTTTGTGTGGCTTTTAATTTTCAGTATTTCATTTTGTTATTTTCTTTAATGCCAAGAAGGAGTTATGCAAAATTTTAATTATGTATCTCTGAATTAAGGTTACTTCCTGAAATCTATCTTATAGTGTAGGAACACAGGGCTGGGATCAGAGAATTCATATTAAATTGAACAGATAATGTAATTAGACATTTATACCGTCCCTAAAAATTCAGTATTCTTCTCCACAAGAGTCCTCAAATAAACTTTAGTGTAAAACTTAAAACTC
>VZTF01003816.1:171086-243342 GCA_013397755.1 Cnemophilus loriae
AAAAGCGGAAAAGGAAAGCAAGAAAGATTAAGAATTTAATTTTGTGTGATAAAAATCACATTTGTGAGCATTACAGGGCGGAAAGGAACTTTAAGATACTTGTCCCAGTGTTCTGTTTGCTGTGCCACTTTCATAATCTGCCACATCGACACAAGAAGAGGGAAAACAGAGCATGAAAAAAATGAATGATAAAATTTATCATGACAAAATAAATACAACTGAGATTGCTATTGGCACTTCAACTAGTTTTATTTATAAACTGCACAAAAGTTTTGATTTTACCAAAATTTGAGGATTATGCCCTGTTTGGTGAAAAGTGGAAATTCAAAGTATATAGGGCTTTATTGTTGGCTGCACTGTATATAGGGCTGCACTTTGGCTGAAGTTTTCAAGCTCTTACTGCTATTTTATCTTATTGAGTGATGCATTCTCTTTCCTTCTGCCTCTTGGTATATGTTAGGCAGCTGTTTTGCCCACTGTCTACAAATTGATATTTAAGTGTCTGCTGGAGATCTATATAAATATTCAGAGAATTATTTATTCTGTTCAATATAATATTCGTGTTCTGTATTTGTGTAAGTGCTTGTCAGTAGCACATTCATAGATAATAGTTTCATTTAAAGCCTAAGTTTTTATAACCCTCATTAGTTTTATAACTGATATTATATCAGGCAAGATATCATATTCTTTTTCATAAATCTTTCACATTACATCTCTTGGAAGCTAAATAATTGAAGGAAACATACACAATCAAAATGAAGGTGATAGGAAAAATGTAACATTTTTATTACATATAAAATCACATTTTAAAAACACTAGTTTAAAAAGTTGATATGTTCACACCATTTTTCAAGCTGTCTTCAGAGCAGGCTGCAAAATTTACCTTACAAAAGGCATGCTATACTGGGATATTCTCTGAGAATATTTATGGTGTTGTTTTAGCCCATCCTTATTAGAAAGCATCACGTTTTCTCAGCCTTCAGGGGGAAATAATTAGAAATTTAATTTAATTTAATTTAATTTAATAGAAATTAAGCAAAGGTCAGTGTTCATCTTACATGTAGTTCTGTGACAGTTTCCACTCACACTGTCAATCGAAGATATAAAATCCACAAAATGAATTAATGTGCTGAATTAGGTGAAACGTCAGGATAAAACATTGCCTGGTACCCTGCAAGCTTGCAAAAACCTTCGCTGCTAGGGCAAATAACATTTAATTTTTTAAAAACTTACAGCTTACAGGAACTGTTACAAGTGAAACAGGTTGGGCAGTTATTGGATGTTTTAATTAAATCCAGTGTATAACGGATTACTTTTTTCATTTTTTCTGAAGTAGGAACTTTAAAAAAAGGCAGCATATTGTTCCTTAAGAAATATATTGCCCCCTTTGCCCCAGATTAATCTTTTTCTTAAAGCTGTAGAACTTACAATGAATATTCTCAAGAGGAAGAAGTTCCTCAATGAACAAATCAGGTACAGAATCTTATTATTTTCCTGGTACTTATGTTTTGCATCATTTTCATCACCAGTTAAAGCCTTTGCTAGTGCTTGTCTTTTGAACACTTACGGATGTCTGAGCACCAAATGACTGCTTTTCAGCAGGCGGAAAAATAAGAACAAAGAAATGTTTTTTTTGTACTTATGCACAAATCCTGAAAGGAAACCACAAAATACCCAAAACAAAACCCAAACGAAAACTTTAAGAGTTGTTTCCCAGGATCTCAGTGCTATAATGCTTCGTTCCAGAATTTCATCATTTCTAAGATAATTCTGTTGTAATTAGCTTTCAGAATGCATCTCAATATGAAAACAAGCCTTTTGCACCATAATGACTGTCCAGAACCCTTATAGTGGACATGAGCTTGAACTTAAGATTGTGGGAAATGAAAGCTCTGTCAATGTGAATTGCACAAGTAATTATTCTCAAATTCTGTTCTTAATCTTACTAAAAATATCCATGGAAATGTTCAGGATTTCAGAATTTCTCTCTCAATATAGTTTACTGTTTCATAAGACTCTTTTTTCTCTCTGAAAATAGAATCTGTGATGTCTTTTTGCTTACGACATAGACCAGCAGTCTATGCTCTTTCAGCTCTCTTTTTTGTTGCATTGGAAAAATTCCAAACCATCCCCCATCATTATTCTTTCTAGTTCACAGCTATCTTTTAAAAATCTAATAACATTTGCATGTTTAAAAAGCCCCAAAACAACAATTCTGTGGGATATATATTGACGCTTTTATTTAGTAACATGTTTATCATGGTAAAAAATCTTGATTCAGAACTTATACTGGATATATTATGAAAGAGAAAAATAATCTAGGGGAGTTTGAGACTCAAAAAAACCTGAAGACTGCTTATTGACTTTCACTGATCTCTGAGCACAACTCAAGGGCCATTGGGAAATCACTGATTTGTTTATTACTCATGATGCACACCGCTCCCCGGAATTCCAAAATTTCTTGTGCTGGTGCAGTCGATATTCCACCAACATGATCTGAAAAGTAGTTTATCTCACTGCCTCACGTGACTAGAAAGACCCAGCAAACATCTGTACTGTAATGACTCTGATGGATTAGAGAATTGTAGGCCTATAAAACTTTCTTCTGCCCTATGGCTGGAGTAAGATCCCAATAAGACAAATATTGGCATTTACTTTGGTGCCTTAAAAATATACGAACCAGTAGGCAGAGACAGATAAATGTTGGAAATGGGATTCTGAAACATTTTTGTTGTCAATTCATAATGGATTGCTTATCTTTCTAATCTATTTATGTCCTGTAAAATTTATAGATTTATTAGGTATTCCATCTCAAACAATATTACAAAATATTACTCATGGAACTCGCTTCTTTTTTAGCTATTAATTATTGTTGATTTGGACCAGACTTGTGTTTCCTGGCTTGTATAACAGGAATAGAGTTCTTGAGGGGTAAAAACAAATATGTTCCCTATGAATCCAGGCTTTAGTTCTCTGAGTTGGCCCGTGTTTCTTTCCAAGAGTTAGCTTCATTACAGCGGGAACAGTGCTAAATAAATGCTAAAGTCTTTCTGGTAATCTTTTCTAGATTATGTTTTTAGTTTCGTTGCTGTGCGAAGAGGCATCTCTGTGAAAAAAACCCCATGAACAGTGATTCCAAGCCATATTATGTCATCAGATTTTACCCCAGGGAAATTTAAAATCCCTGGAGAATTCTACCGTAAAACCAATGACATAACTGTGCCCTATTATTGCTAACTGCACTTTGGCAGTTTCCATGGACCACAGTCAGGTTTCACCCGCTGGTGTAGCCATCAAAACCAACAGATTTCCTTCCTGCCTGTAGCTACTTACTCTGTACAAATTCTGCAAAAGATGAGTTTCTTCAGAACCTGTTTTTGTAGCTTTAATCCTCTTTGACACTGGAGAAATTATGGGTGACCAGTAATATGAAAGATAAGCCTCATGTTCTCCAGATTTTTGTTTCCAAAACACAAAGCATCAGTAAATTGTGAGAGTAACTAAGGACCGAAACAGAGAAGAGCACGTTAGGAATGACAGTTTTGTGTTGTGCATAGAAGCCACGCATGAATAGTCTAAGGGAAATAACTTTTAGAGCCTCAAAATACAGGCTTGTGCTGTCAGGCAGTGAGGGAAAATATCAAAAACTGAGATAACTTAGAAGGCAAAGACTTGTTTTCATAAATAATTTTCATCCAGAGACACAAAGATGACAGACTATGTACATAGAATGGGATGACTTTGACTTTAGAAGCAGACAGATTTCTAACATTTCCTTTAGCTGCTTATATGCTCCTTTGGGTTTTAAGAAAACACCACAAACGTAGCCATGTATAATTTTTACAAGATATGTTTAGATTCATAATAAACTTAAATGTCTTTATGTGTTAGTGTTTGAGTCAGTTTCCTGTCATGGAAATTAACTTCTGCAGACACTATTGCTTCATGTCTGTGTGCCTATGAATTGGCGGTATTCATTCCTATGAAAAGAAGGAGAGGGTTCAAGGGAGAAAAAAAAGTGGGGAAGGAGAGATTTCTTTATTGTAGGAGTCAGTCATAAGTTATTAATCAGTTCTAATATTTAAAATCAAAGATTAAGTACATAATTCACAAAAAACATACCAGATGGAATATGTTAACTAAATACATTCCTTGAGCAGATGGAAAAACGAAAAATTATAAATATCAAAACCCGTGTGTACTTTAGTGTAACAGGCTGTTAAAGCAGGAGACAAAGGCCTGTGGGATAGTGTAGGATAAGGTTAGACTTAATCTGTTCAGAAAAGTTGAAAGCATACCCAGAGTGTAAGTCATTCAGGTCACACAACACAATAAGGGAAGCAAGGAAGGTAAATGTTCTGAGAGTGCACAGTGCTTTGGGAGATCTTGGTGTTTAGATATCTGGGATTTAGAATTCTGTCTTGGCTACAGGTTGCTTGTGAGGTGATACCATGTGAATTTCTCTACCCAACTTTGACCGAAAAATGGAAATGAGAGGAGCAAATTGCATTTTGTCCTTGTCTTTCTCATCCATGGAGCCCACATTATTTTTATTGCTGGCTTCCTCCAATTTCTTTCTTATATTTCTCCAGCTGACACATTTAGAACAGGTTTTTCTTGTGCACTCTTAGTTTTAACCAAAATTAGCAAGTCATGAGAAGGAATCATGGAATGTTCATACACAACAATTTTCTCTGAAGTTTTTCTTCCATCCCTAATCTCCTTCCCATTCCTCCAACACGTGCATCTCCTACACATCTAGAAGGCGTTATGATTTAGAAAAGCAGTTTTTTTAAACCAAACTGGGAGGACACTGCCCGAAGTTCAGTGTAACTTTCTTAGAATTTCAGATTGAACATAGTTAAATGCCAAATATGGAGAAGGAGCCATTGTGACTGGCACTGAATTAATGAAGGTGTAGCATATACCTGTGTCCATCTTTATTTCCTGTCACCCATGAGGTGGATAAGCATGATGCGTAGAAATCAACACAATCAGGAAGAGGAAGAAACAGCCTCTCATGAATTTCTGACAGTGGAGGAGATTATACCTATAACACAGCAAGTAGCATAGCACTTAGTAGTTATAAATGCTTTGAAGATCTAGTAAATTGATAGGAGAAGCAGAACATTCAGTGAGAAATCTATACCGAGATTCTCTAACTTCAGAAATATGAGGAGTTTTTCAAGTATTTCAAGGATAAAAGGAATATTAATAGTGACATGGTAGCTGAGAGTGGACTGAAGTGATTAGAAAAGGTGCCAAGAACACACACTTAATGTGTATCATTTGAGAGAGAGACAGAGAGGTAATTTTCTTACACTGATGAATAAACTCCATTTCGAGAGAAAACAAGAAGGTGAATACTACTTAACTCTGCAAATCAGGTGAGAAGTTCACTGGTGGGATCCTTTAATTAACTGGACCCAAAATAGCAAGGTAAAATGTAATAAGGCTGAATGTAAAGTATTTTAAATTTGCTCATGGTTTGGGATCTGTTTTAGGAAGCTGTGAATTTGAAAAAGATTTATACATCACAGAAAATTTAGTAGATAGGAGATGTCAATGTAATATTGTAGCTAAAATGGCATCCTAGCAGACCTGCTACTCTAGGGCTGTGTCCAGAACAGCTAAATCAAAATTATTTAAAATAAAATTCCAAAAAGATATTGGCAAATTGTCGATTCACCAAGACAAGCACTCCTAATATAAGAGAATGCTTGTACAACAGAATGGTTGAGGTTGGAACGGACCTCTGGAGGTCATCTTATTCTGGTTTAACTCCTTGCTCAGCTGCAGCAGATTGAGTATGATTGTCTTCAGGTGGGTTTTGAATACTTTCAGTGACGCAAAATGTACAGCCCCTCTGGGCAATCTGTGTCAGTACTTATCACCCTCACAGTGCAAAAGTGTTTCCTGATGTTCAGCGGGAGCCTCTCATGTTTCAGTGGGTGCCCATCACCTCTGGTCCTGTCACTGAGCACCACTGAGAAGAGCCTGGCTCCCTCTTCTTTGCACCTTCCCTCCAGATCCTTCTCTTCTTCAGGNTCTGGTTTAACTCCTTGCTCAGCTGCAGCAGATTGAGTATGATTGTCTTCAGGTGGGTTTTGAATACTTTCAGTGACGCAAAATGTACAGCCCCTCTGGGCAATCTGTGTCAGTACTTATCACCCTCACAGTGCAAAAGTGTTTCCTGATGTTCAGCGGGAGCCTCTCATGTTTCAGTGGGTGCCCATCACCTCTGGTCCTGTCACTGAGCACCACTGAGAAGAGCCTGGCTCCCTCTTCTTTGCACCTTCCCTCCAGATCCTTCTCTTCTTCAGGCTGAACAGTGCCAGCTCTCAGCCTTTCCTCATGGGAGAGATGCTCCAGTCCCTTCAGAATCTTCGTGGCCCTTTGCTGGACACTCTCCGTGTCTTTCTCACCCTGGGGAGCCCAGCACTGGACACGGAACTCCAGGTGTGGCCTCACCAGCGCTGAGCAGAGGGAGAGGATCCCTTTCACTGCCCTGCTGGCCCTGCTTTGGCTGATGCAGCACGCAGCAGCATCTGCCTGCTTTGCAGCAAGGGCACACGGCCGGCTCCTGCTCAGCCCGAGGAGCCCCAGCTCCTTTGCTGACAAGCTGCTTCCCAGCCTCGTCCTGCCTGGGGTTGTGCCGAAATTACCGAGATGATGATTTAAAAAGTGCAGAATTTTAAACACAAAGAATATATGCCAACAAAATCATCATGTGTGCCTCATGAGCTGTACATTAGAAGTTCAACTGCTAGATGATGCTGTCAGTTTTAGTGTGTCTTTTGACTATTTGGGTAAATAATCCAGAGTTCAGTTCTCTGGAGTCTCCATTTTTCTTTCTGGCATGGCGGTTACCCATTGGTGGCAATGAGAAATTCCATTCAACCACCATCAAAATATTTATTTTGTAATGTAACTTGTATTACATTTTAGATGTGATAAAGTAAGAAACTCAAAGTTACTTGAAACATAAAAATCTCTTTCTGAAAACTCATTTTGAAATTTTCAAAATGGTTTGTTATGTATAACCAGTCTGACAAAGATATAATACTATCTAAAATATTTGGTTTTGAGCTATGACATTTAAAAATCCCTCATTACCATTTCACACAACAAAATGAAAAATTCTGTCTAACAGTAAAAATTCAAACAGCTGCTCTTGTTGTTATGACTACTTCAAACTACAAAATTTTCCACAGGTGGTACTTAAAACCAGTTTCTCACATGGTCGAAGTACAATAAGCTCAATAGAAATTATAACCAGACAAAATAAAAGCTGAAGAGCAAATTGTTTTATTCTATGATAAGGGATTTTTTCATTAATAGTGTAAATATTTATTGATTGACCTGTTTTTCTGGTTTGATTTCAATAATTCATATCATAAAAAAATCTTCAAAGTAACTTGACTTTGGGTAAAAAGATAATATATTAAAATTATCAAGGACAGAAACAATGACTATAAGAAAAACACAGCACTATAAAAATCTCAGTATTTTAAGCAATTATTTTGATTTTAGTTAGGGCACCTAATGGTCCACCTGCTTTCTGTTCTCATACAGCTAAGTTAGTCTTAATTTTGCTGGTAGCAAAGATTTAAACGTGTTTTAAATAGACACATTACAATGCAATTTTTTTTCCCAAAAATGCTAGATGGCGCACAGGCTAGAAAATTAACCTTTGCACAATAACATTCTATTAATTTGAATTTAAAAAGGTGTGCTCAATCAAGTCTTCAGAGTGATAAATAACCAATTAGAAATGCTATGCTACCTCTGCTTTTCGTGCTACCTGTGATTTGCAAGCTTAATAAAACAGGATGTAATTATATTGGCTATCCATGGATTTTTGGATGGCTGACATATCAGGAAGTTTAAAACAACAGGGTTTTCAGCACTTGGGAAGCATCACTCTCTCTGCTGTGGATTGCATGGTGCACAGGTAATTTCTTCTGCAAAATAGTACAGACCAGAAGCATTGTTACTAATTCTCAGCAATTTTGCTTCAGTGTGTTTTGCATTCAGTGCATTTGGTTCAAATCCATTTTAAGGTACAGCAGGAACAGGAATTTGGGAAGAATAATGTGGAGGCATATACCATCTCTGTTCTTGGGACACAGCTTGTAGCCCTGGCAATACTTTCCTAGCACTAACTAGGGGGGTAGGCCAGCATTATGGGGTGTTTTGGGCCGGGCACCAAGGTCGTGGTTCCTGCTCCACGTTGAGCTGGGGGTCAGGCTGTGGGTCAGCATGTGGGTCACACTGTGTGTCCTGCCCCACAGCTGGAGTGCCTCAGGTGGGTCCTACATAGATCTGCAGGGACCTCACCGTGGTCCTGAGCACCTCTCTATGGGTCTGCTGACCCTCCTGTGACCCCCAAGTGCTGTCCCCCAAAATACCCTGAGGGATAAGGGCTATCAGCACCTCGGGAGCCTCCTGTGGATCTGGGGTTCCCCATGGGTCTGAGTATCTCTTTTTAGGGTTGTGGCCCTGTATATGACCCCACTATGGGTCTGGGATCCTGAAGTGCTGCCCCAGAGAACACCTGGACCACCGGAGCGGTGAGGACCAGCAACACCTAGTTCTAGAGCCCTCACCTGGGGAGTGCTGGGGGGGTTTCTGCAGGTTTGAGCACCCTGCTATGGGTTTGAGATCCCCCTATGTCCCCCAAGGGCTGCCTCACGGAATACATGGGAGAGAAAAGTGGGATCTGGGGATTAGTAAATAGGAATTTTAGGTGAAAAAGTGGGATTTTGCAGGAAAATGAGGGATTTTGTGGTAAAAAAGGGGAGTTTTTTTGGGGAAAAGGAAGACCTGTGGGGAAAAAAAGAGAGATTTATGGGAAAAAAAAAATCAGATTTTACTGTAAAATTTGGATTTTGAGTGAAAAAAAGGGAGTTAAAGAGTTTTGACAAAAATTTTTGGATTAGAAACGCAGAGTTATTTGGGTTCCCGAGGGAGGGGTGGGGGAAGAGAAGCAGAAGGAAAGCTTGGGGAGACTCATGGAGAGATTGTGCGGGTAACAACTGTTCAAAATTGAGCTACAAAGGGGCATAATGCAGGGGGGGTTCTTAGGGCCACCTGAGTCCCCACCCCGTGTGGTGCCCCCATCGGAAGTATCCTTGTGTTGCTCTTCCAGCAGTGACTCGATCTTGGGGATTTTATCCAGGGCTGCGGAAACAGGTGGGAAATCGGGGCAAGAGAGTGGAAAAAAGGGGGGGAAATGGGGGTTTGGGGATGTGAAAAATAGAGGATTTGAGGTAAAAAGGGGTGAAGATGAATGAAAAACTTCACCAATTTCCATTTCAGGGTGCCATTGTGTAATTTTGGGATCCTTCCTGGTTTCCTGCAAGGCCAGCATGTAGCACAGGGTCAGGCTGAGGCTGGAGAGTACGTGTAAGTGTGGAACACGCCCTCGGGCAGCACCCAGTAGCCGTCCTGTGGCAGGGGGAATTTGGGGTGTCAGCCCAAGGGTTTAGATAACCCTCCAGAAACATTCCTGGGAACTGTCTCCAATGAGAATGGCTTCTCCTAGCAACAGGCAGTGACAGCAATAAAGAATATTTGGTCCTGTATTGCCGTAGGGATAATATATTCAGAAGATGAGAGTATAGGGAAAAACCCACATGGCCAAGGATTTGTGCAAACATACCATCATTTATCATTTGCGGTTTTTTTCCCAATTCCCAACCAATAAATTTTCAAAAATGCTTACCAGAAATTTATTGCGGTAATTTTTAAAATTAAATAATGGGCAATAATTCTTTTACAGAAAACACTGTCTGTAAACATCTAACAGCACAGGCCAACATACTGTGGTCTACTCCTTTCCAAAAAAACAGAGAGAAGCAACACTGCAATGATGTTCAGTATGGAGAGCATTATATTATCTTCTAAAGAGGATTCATAGATCAGCCATCAAATTGCTGTGTGAATCAGTTTGTCATCTGTGAAATGGAGAAAGCTGATCTCACACTATATCTCACACTCATTTGGAAAGGCACAGTTAAAGTTTGCAGGCTTCTTTGGGAGACTCTGATGAATGGTGCAGTATAACTCAAAGTTGGTATACCGGTTACGATAATTATTTCCCATGTCCAGCTCAAATCTCTAGACATCAGAATCACCAAATATTTTACAGCCACAACTGTACAGTGGGCTGCCAGTGAAGTTGTTCATAAGACCAGAAAGAATTTCCATCAGGGAAGATATGTGAGTGTTGTTCCTTATGAACTGAATCTAATAATGAATATGAAAGCATTTTAGCAAACGACAAGATGATAAAAGTGTTTGGCTTCTTTGACTCTACCAACATTTATCAGGAAGAAGTTCTGCTTCCTTTTGCTGTTTTTTTTTCTATTTCGTGAGTGTGCGAAGGTGTGTACGGTTCTCTACGGATTTACTTTAGAGCATAGGGCTACCAGAACAGAACCTAACATTTTGACAAAATTGGGCAAAATTTTCAGAATCTATAATTCTAAATACTATATCATATCCAGCTCTCTCCTATGGTCAAACAACAGTTTTTTATCAGCATTTTAAGAAATGCATGCAAGAGTCATTTGCATAATCTTTATTTCCTCTATGGTTTTTTTCATGCTTTTATACAACTGACTTCTTCAGAAAACAGATTTCACTTGCAAAAACTAAATTTTGAATGAACAGAAGATTCATGAGACTCTTAAAGAAAAAATCATTGAAAATAGAAGCTCAAACGTTTTTGCGAAAGTTTTGCATTTGAATAAGACTGAGATAGTGCTTGGAACTAACTGCCTCGCCCAAATAATCTATTTATTTATTCTTTTATCAGTTGTTAATAATATTAATGTGTTTGCTTCAGCGACCTCCTCTGCAAAGCCATCTTGAAAAAAACCCCCACCCTTCAATGTATTAAACAGTTGGTTTATGTGTTTTTTCATTATTTGTGGGGTTTGGACAGTGGGAACTAGTTGCCGCAGAAACAGATTAATTTGTACATATTTAATTTAATTAAAAGTTATTAATTAAAAGTTGAATTTTATTAAAATTCAGCTAGACAGGAACACATTTCCTTTAGCTTGTTCAATTTATTAAAACCACTGCTAATCACAAGCCTCTTTTCTGATATCCTAGAGGTAAAAACAAAGTCTGGGCATCTATGTGACATATATTGATGTAATAAAAATGTTCCTTAGAGCATCGGAAAATAAAATCCTGATTATAGTTATACTTTTCAACTTTCAAATTTGCTGTAGCCATTGGGTTTATTCAACAACCCTGAGGTCCAAAGGAACAAAAAAAAAGCAGAATTTTTCTTCTCTTTCATTTCAATGTATTTTCCAGAGAATACCATTCAGCACAAATACTTTGCTAATGTTTGATGGTTTTTTTCAGCCCAGGAGATTTGAATCCCCTTTTTAAGAGGATATTAGATTATATTGAATACACTGAGTTAAGCATGAATTTTTGTTCTAGGTTTTCAGCCCATGATTTTCTGGAATGTTTGAGCAGATCTTTCACAGAAGAAAATCAGCGAAACTCCGTTGATGCGAGCCAGCTTAACTGACAGTTTTAGATGTCTAATGTCCAGCTGACACCAAGTGGAGGACAGATATGTATGGCAGGTAATTTTCAGAATTTAATATATCTCCCATGACATATTTAAGAAGTGAGTTCAGATTCTTCTGTACAAAAGAAACAAGAAGTAAGAAAGCCCAGCTGTTTCCTCCACAGGAAGGTGATTATACCTTCGGCCTGAAGGACAGTTTTTATCCTGGTAAAACTAGAAATGTTACTGTATAAGGCCCTTTAAACACTTGCCTTTTACCTGATAATTTCCTTTGTCTAGACAGATACATACCTCCCTATGGAGGAGGCATTCAGTGGGAGCAGAACTTCATTAAAGATTTGGAAATCCCAGTCGCCTGAAAAAGGAGAAAGACAAAGTCAGAAGGCGCTGGAGATACAAGAAAACCAAAAATTTAAATACATTTCAATTTACTCAAGCATGGGAATGTATTTTGTTTCCTGTGTGAAGTGAGTGGTTTACCAAGGAACACAGGTGGGTTTCATCCCCTGGGGATTGCATGGCTACAGTGTGGTCAGTTTCTGCAAACTACCTTGTGTTGTGAGATTTTGACTTCCGTTCCGTGTTTCTTTTGTTGGTTTTGTGTTTCTTTTAATCAGAGAAATCATGCAGTAAATATCAGGAATTAAAGACTTTTCTCATTTATAGCCATACATTTTCAAGAGTAAATGCACTATGCATAATTATCTTTTTATTTATTCCAGATGAAGTTTCTAAAGATAATTTTTTGTGCACCACAAGCTGAAAAACTACACTGCCAATTGCAGTCTAATGTTTAAGGTGTAAAACAAAATTTTTTCACCATAGTAAAGGAAATATTTTGTGTTCACTTTTTCTTTATTTTGTTTGCTTTTGCATACAAACCTTGGCTCGACAAATTGAACCACTTGGTGAATCTGTCTGTGGTTTTTCTTTTCGTTTCAAGCCTTATTCACTCAGAGTTCTATGAATGTTGATTCCTACAATATTTAGTTCTGTGTTTGGATAAAATTTCAGTGTTTTCATATAGTTCTCCCTGCAGCAAAATACTCAGAAGGCTTCATGGAACCAATCTTAAATAAGCATTACAAAATCCAAAAAGCAGTGATGGTAATATAAGGCAAGAACAGACTTGGAAAGAAAAGGAGAAGAAACTATAAAAGAAAAAGGAAAAGAAAAAGGAAAAGAAAAAGGAAAAGAAAAAGGAAAAGAAAAAGGAAAAGAAAAAGGAAAAGAAAAAGGAAAAGAAAAAGGAAAAGGAAAAGAAAAAGGAGATGTTGTGTGAGAAAATGGCATAGAAAAGCAAACGCATCACATTCAAGCTGAAAAAAGAACAAAATCTTAATACCTTTAGTAAACTGTATACATTCTGCCCCATTAAGTTCACACCAACGAATTGTTTTGTTTTGCTTCCTATGTATGACAGACAACTGAACTCAGTAATAAGATTCTCTTTGTGCTATAATGAAAGTGTTTTTATTTGAAGTATGATATCTTTCTTTTCATATCAGAAGGACTGAGAAGTGTAGAGAAGTGTCCTTCATGCTGATCATTCATCCCCCTTGTGGTGCTGTGCCATGGCAAAGAAGGTGCAAGGTAATAACGTCATGTTAGGATAAGCACAGGTTCTGTCTTGTTTTAATCTTTAGATAGTGCATCACTGAGAACCATCTCTATGAAGAAAAACCCTGTCTTATACTTAAGTTGTTCATGGCAATGTAATCCGTTGTTTCCATGACAACAAAAAATACTCCACAATCTCTAGAAAATCTTATTCCTTTTTGTCTTAACTTGTAAATGTAACAGTTAAATTACAGATAAGTAAAATTTTACCTTTTCAACTTTATTAGATTACTTTGCAACAGAACTGGAAAACCCCATGATTTATAGCTCTGTTGTGTCTTGTTTTTCCAGATTACCCTCAAAGTAAGTAAATATATCATGACAATGCTTTCTCTAAGTAATTTTATACCATCATTGTATATCATCTGATCCAATAATAGGTATTCCAAAGACATGTTTACAATGTTAGACAGAAGAATATTTATTTGCATGTCTATTTACATTTCAGACCCTGTAGACTGAAACCATTGTTTGAAGCAACTGTCACTCTCAGGTTGCTATCTCTTGCAGTTACAGCAGATCACATAACAGTCAGTTATCATCTGTTAACAGTCAGGTATTATCTGCTGTGAAAATTTTTTGTTGTACTTGGCAACCTCATTAACGACAAATATCTAGAATGCACAATATTGTCCATGTATATGGGTGACAAAGTGTTAATGAAGGGGACATGCAGTAGTCCAGACTGGGGCTTGCCAGTTACTGATTTCAAGCATCAGTTGAAGCCTTTTCACTTTAATTAGATTTAGTTTGTTTCTTGTTTATTTGTGTTTAATAATAGTTTAGACTGAGAAAACATCTCTGAACAAAGTGGCTAATATCAATGTTCAGGAGATTACTGTTTGACGCACTGAAATGTTAAAGTTAAGGCTCGCATGAGTTTGCAGCACATTTACATCCTGTAGATTACAGGAAAGAAGTGCCTTAGAAGTTTAAAAATTGTGTAAAATTTGAGCTTAGACTTTTCAAGTCTTTTTTAGACCCAAGACTCCAGGGGAAGTTAAAGAGTAAGTGAAAAACATGTCGTACCATATCTTGAGTCATGTAGTTACAGCAACAACCATACAAGCAGTTCAGCAAACAAGCAAACTAAAAAAGAACTCTCCCCCAGAAAAGAAGGAGCAGTGTGTAAACTCTGAAAATAATTACAACCAATTTAAGAAGAAAGACTGGACATTGTTTCTTAATTTAAACTCGCACAATTGCAACTCACTTAGGTGATTCAGAGTTCTAAGTGCAGGAGAATGTCCCTAAGACCTTGCTGCCTGTGATGGTACCAGTAGAGGTAAAATGTAGAGTAGAAAGGAAATGTATGTGATTTGATCCTATTAATTACTTTTTTTTTTTAATGCAAGTAATTTGTTTTTTGTAGAATGAAGGCCTTTATTCTGGAGGGAAAAAATATTAATTACTCTCTCAGGGACTGCAGGATAACAAATATTGAATTTCTAAATCATTCCTATGATTCTGCTAATGTGGCAAGTTCATTTTATCTTTGATTAATTCCCACTTCAGTCTGTCCAAACTCTTACAGTGTGCATTTTTTAGTGTCCTACATAGAGAGCAACAGTGCAAGAACGATACGGTTGTCATTGATTTTTTATCTTTGGTATAGCACTTGTATTGGCACATTTCTTAAAATTCAGGTTGGACAAATTTCCAGAAAGGCTAAGATAGTTACCTAAGTGACAAAGAAACAAAACAAACCTGAAGAAAAGCTCTGAAGAAGCTGACTTTTAAAAAAATCTCTGTGCAAGTAGTCAAAATGGATTTATAACATTCAGGTGGCAAGCAAGTAAAATGTAGAGAAAATGACAGACTTTAATGAGGAGTAATTGTGTGGAAGATGTAATAAAACAGAATATGGAAAGACATAAACAGAATAAATTTTCTGCTTTCTTTTCTGATACAATGGATAAAGTTTGAACTAAATTGAGAATCTTATTTCAGTGTTCTGTTAATGAAAGAAAAAAAAGTGACACCTACTATAGAGTTAGTTTCTCTTTTTTCTTCTATTGATAACAAAACAAAATAAAAGTTTGGAAAGAATTTCTTTTGGCTAGACTAAGATTCATATCACTGTTTTGGAAAAGTTGCCACCATCATGGTAGGTCTCACGGCAGTCATTTTCACTGGAACTGTCAACCACTATTTTCTTATAGATATTTGACACTGAATAGGGGATTTTTTTATTGCCTACACAGAAGAGAGACAGGGCAGAGACATCTGAGGGGAAAGTCTGTTTGAGAAAAGGAAAGAGGATTGATCATCATTAATGAATACAATCATTAGTGATGCCTATTTCGTCAGATTTAAACTAAATTATCAAAAATTCAAAATAATAATTATTGATCTAAGGATATTGATGTCAAATTTTTATCACTTATTTGTCCTGAAGCAAATTTCCTCTTAGGAAAACAAGGAAATAATGATGCATATAATTTAAAAACGCTGGGAGGTGTTCACATATTTTGAATGAAGATTTTCTATGTATAAGTAAGAGAAATAAACATTTCTTTCCTCTAGTGTCCAAGAATCATTACACTATTAGGTTTTAACAGATTTATTCCTTGTGACCAACACTTTGCAATGGGAAGGTGAAGACACAGTCATTTCTTCTACCCTTCACTGGCCTTTTCCTTACAATGAAAATATTAAAATTATATAATTTTGAAGCTTTTAATTATCCAGTTTACTTGTTTGGATAGACACCTGCCAGTTTTTCTAACTTTCATTGTGTTTGTAGGTTAATCTGTAAACTAGCTTATGTAAAATAACATTTTAAATTGACAGTTTTGCTTTGTTCTTTCTGCTTCTGATGCTGTTTTACCCTGTGAAGTGCAAATCCTCCCCTGAGAAGGGATTGATGGTGATAAGGAAATTAGAGTTGGAAGAGACCTTTAAGATCATCTAGTCCAACCGTCAACCAAGTACCAACATAATCACCACTAAACCATATTCCCACAGTGCCACATTGTGGGGAAAAAGACTGTGGGTAAAATTATATTTTAATAAAGGTAGGTCAGGGTCAGTATGCCCAGCTTCCCACACACAGTCTCATCCGTCTTTGGGAGGAGTCACAAAAACTGCGGTGAAGACTGTGTATCTTGGAGTGGCTGAGAAAAGTGGGAAAATTCGTTGTACAATGCAAGTTGTTCTCCCCAGTAGGCTGCATTTGACTTATGAGATGATATACAAGTAGAGAAAGGCCTTTTCACTTCAGATCATGTGAACTCTGGGCAGATGAGCGTTATATTAGCAGCAAAAAGTAAATTTTATACTTATGATTAGGAAATACAAGCAAATTTCATGACTTCTTTTTGGGTGAGCATCAAACCCTCTGTGGTCTAGTGCAGGAAACAGAACTGACGAGAGTTCTCCCTTAAAAGTTCCCTTAGCTTCTGCTAAGTGACAAATAGTATGCGTACAGACTTGCTCTGTTTCTTCACTATAATCACTCTAATATAAGAGATGCTGGAATTACATTGAAAACATGGTCAAAGGATTTGCAGATAACAGAGATGTGAGGGAGTGTTAAAAACAGGGCAAGCACACAGAAACGTTGTCTCTAGAACTTCTCACGTATAATCTTGGAAGTCTGGTAGTGAAAATTTAAGGGAACTTCTGCAAGTTTTAAAATTTTGTTTAAGCAAACTTTTAAATAACCTTGTTTTAAATCATTTATTTCACGGTTCTGTGTGATAGAGGAAAGCAGCAAAAGTCAAAAAATAAAAATCTCTTTGATTTGTGTTGCTAAATGACACAAACTGACTCCCTGTACCCTAGTGACACTAGCTCATTAAATCAAAAGGCAAACATCTATTTCAAGATATTATGCTGCATTGTGGAAAGATCATGTAATTCATGACTTATCTTCAATGGGAACTAATTAAGTAGTCTTCATGATTTATGATGATTATCACTCACTGTCTTAAAACTACTAATTACTCTGTAGAATTAGTTATAAAAATTACCCGAATATAGGGTAATTTAGTGAATGATAATTCTGGAAGGTTAGATGTAGTCAATAATGCTTAAACCCTCTGCTTATCAGAGGGAGGCTGACCTTGCCACATGTTTAGCTGAGGTAACACTTCCACAAAGCCAGTGAAGCCAAAGCTTGAAGAATCAGCCTTAAAATACTGCAGCTGGAGGTGAATTCTTATAACAGCTGACATGATTAAGAAACAATAGAGTTTATATGAGTAAGTTTTACCCGTGATCTGATCTCAAGCAATGTATTTTATTTCTCTTCTGTATTGCATCTCATCTCTAGACTGTGTTATGCTTTTTTGTTTCCTTTCTCTTTTACAATTTCCTTCTTTGTTATCCTATTCTATCCCTTCTATTAAGAGATGTTTGGAGAGGACATCTCCACCAGCCGATCCAGGACAGGACCTCTCCCCACTGTGCTGGAGCCCAGCCCATGTCCAGGGACCTGGGGTCTCTGACCAGGCTGAGGGATGCAACTGCTGCTTTTCTGTGTACCAAACACCTATCCCAGAGAGACAGATACACAGACATGTGGGACACTAACACTGCTGGTCACAGACTGCCACAGGTGAGATCTCAAGTAACAGGCTTATGAGGAGCAGCTGATGTCCCTTATCTTGTTCACCAAGGAGAAGAGAGTGGTGAGGCGTGAACCCATCGCAGACAATTTCCTCAAGGTGGGGTAGCAGAGGAGCAAGCACTAATCTCTTCTCTCTGGTGACCCACGAACAGGACCCAAGGGAATGCCATGAAGCTGTGCTAGGATGGTTTAAATTGTATGTCAGGAAAAAAGTTTTCAACCCACAGAGTGGCTGGGCACTGGAACAGGCTCCCCAGGGAAGTGCTCACAAGTCCAAGCCTGACAGAGTTCAAGAAGTGTTTGGGCAATTGTCTCAGGCCCATGGTGTGATTCTTGGGGTGTCCTGTGCAGGCCCAGGAGTTGGACTCGATGATCATGATAGGTCCCTTCAAACTCCAGCTACTCTATGACTTCTTGCATCTCTCCACGTACATACCTGGTTTCCCCAAGCAGTGGCTTGGGTTATTTATTTGGTAATCTGTCCATGTACATGTACCTCAGACGTTCCTCAGGACAAAAAGGTAAGTTACTGACACAAATGCAGCCTGAGATGCCTATAAAAGACCATCAAAATATAGTACCTTACTACTAATTGAAAAAGACTACTTCAGAAATATTTGGAGAGACATACTTTAAAAATCTTTACACCTCAGGAGAAGGCTTTCTTTATGTATGACGAGAAGCATTCTTCAAAATCTCACACCCCTGATGTATGTGTACTAAAACAGAGGAAGAAAAAATCACATTATGTAAAAGTCACATCGTATATTTTAAAATACCATCACATGTGGCTTGCAATATGTTTGTACATCACTGTGTTTTGTGATTTCACTCAACCATGACCTCCCAGGACTAGAAGTAGGTATTCTTGACAGGTGATATTCCCATATTTCATCACATCACAAATTTTGTGGGTTGCAAATTAATTTAGAAGCTCTATCTGGTCTAATGTGATTAATGACCATTTCAACTACTTAACGTCCACATAATGCATAAGGAAATAAGCATTTGGATGTTTTTGGTATAAAGAAGAAACTGGCTGGGGGGGAAGATGAATTTTGTTTTTGATAAATACTGTCAAATCCTTGAACAGTTCTTTAGCTCAGCAAATTTTTTTACAAATTAAGCGCATTGAGAATCTTAAACAGAATGACTTCCTGTTTTACAGGCAATTAATACTGCTTTCTCAAAGAGGACTCCTTGAAATAGATGAAAATTGCACTTTCTGGCTTAAAATATTTTAATTGTTAGAAAATTTTCTTATAAATATTCTACCCAATCTCTAGGCTTTTTAATTACTGCATGAACACATGAATTGCTGCCAGATATTCACTAGCTACTTATAGATACAATAATGTCTGTGAATACATGCTAAATGGCATACACTGCTTTTCATTATGACTGAACTAGCAGCTCACTCTGATTGTTCTTGTGCACAGAGCTTTTCCTGTCCCTATTAAACTGTCTTTGTCTCAGCCCATGGGTTTTCATGCTTTTGCCTTTCTGACTCCCTCCCCACACCAAGGGGAGTGATCAGGCAGCTGTGGGTGCCGAGCTACCCGATCAAACCACCATGCTGTCCCACTACGCACTCATCAAAGCATGCAGCAAAGTCCTGAGCTGGCTAATATTCTACAGAAATTATTAATTACCTGCACAGAGCAGTAAAAGAGATCCAGGTAAGCCACATTCAGATTTCAGAAAGTTAATTCCCACAGAAAGGCAATTCCAATACCCCGGGTCATTGACTTCACTATTGAACAAATAGATGCACTTCTGTGCTTCTCACATCAGCTTTCTTCTGTCAGTTAACAGGAGTTACTCCACTGTACAAATCTTTATTTTTAGTAACAAAATTCTCTGGCTGAGAAATTATCATCTGATCTCATAATATTTCTAAGTGATACACTTCATAATGAAAGGTAAGTAGAAATTACCCTCTCTCAGAAGAATTTTTGTAGAAAAATAAGCATATACTTGAAAACAAGTGATCTTAAGGAACATTTTCAGCAGAACTGGTTGCATTTTACCCCTCAAGACAGCAATTGAAAACAATTTAAATTTATTTTTGTTTTGTGGAAAATTTCAGAGTTTTGTCTTTCTACTGTAGTTTCCATCTAAACCTTTTTCAAATCTATAACTTGACTTTTTAGTGAATTTTGAGATTCTTAATATTTTTCAGCAATGTTAGATTAGTCTATAAAGTAGGAATGGCCTGATTAGACATCTGTTCCCCTATCTGTTCCCCAGTTGTTTTCCGTGGAATTGATGCACTTTGTACTCTTTGCTGTTCCAATGAGAATTACATTAATTTGCCATAAAATCACTCAGCTTTTGACCAATACAGCTTTATATCAATATTACTTTTCAATCACATATTCTGCTTTACAAATGCTTGAATATTCAATTAACTTAAAATTCATTACACAAATTGAAAAATATTTGGTCTGTTTCTCCTTGAAGAAGAAGGCCAGAAGCAACATAGTGATTTGAGTATGAAATTCATGAGTCAACAGAAGTTAGTAACGTAAGTATGGCTGGGGAAGTGAAGGTTTGGTTAGATGGGATACAGCAAATTCTTCTGACAGCAAAACATTCTGAAAGATATTACATTATTGTGGAAGGCCTTATAGCATTTCTGCATTTTCTTAAGATTTTGCAAATGTGCGAAAGCTAATAACTTGTGAAAGCATTTTCTACATTGAGTTGCTGCCTAAGGTGGAAAATTGATGGAAAATATCAACCAAAACTGTTCAACTGGTTCTCTGAAGAAAAATATGCCAGAAAGTATTAAATCATGCTGGTGGATTTTTCTTTCCAAGAGCTGTTATGTGCAAAATTAGAGGTGCAGAATCGGAAATGTCAGATGAAAGCTGTGTCCTTATTCTGTTCAGAAAGATCTATTGGTGCTTGGGTGAACTTTGCTGTGTTTATATTCTCATCTGGCCTGGATCTGAGATCAGTGAGCTCTTTCTCTTACCATGTAATTGAATACCTCATAGGAACTACACAGGATTTTTTTTTTCCCAACAAACTAGCTACTTCAAAGTATAAGCTGAAGAATATACAAACCAGAATTATGGAGACTGGGAGAAAAGAAAACATCCTTAGTCTTTATCTGCAGATAAGGGATCTGAAATTTTGCGTGACTGGAGAAGACTGGTATATATTGCCAAATGGAAAATAATGGTGTAGAAGATAGAATTAACAAAAGTTTCATCATAAAGAATGGGAAAAAAATTCGAGTGATAGGAGCAGCTGTACACTGAGGTTAGGGAATGATTCAGGAAGGGAAGTTGAAGGTGGAAAACAAATGAGAACAAAAAGAGTTGTGTGAAAGAGTTAGCAGGATGAAAAAATATGGGGACAAACTGTTTAGATGCAAAGGAAAAGGAAGGGAACTGAATCTGCTACACAGGTAGTGGAACTGCAAATTCAGGGTATGGGGAGAGCTGAGCATTAAAAAAGGAATGTTTTAGATAGGGCAGTTGAAATAAAATGTCTGAGGAGCTTTTATTGAGACAAACTAAAAGCCAAGTTTCCAAAGGTGAAGACACATTGACAGAATCCAACAAGGGGTGTGATGAGAAAGCGTTGAAAGGGAAAAACAGAAAACAGTTGAAAAAACAAGGAGATTTGCTGCGGTTTTCCCAGCTGGCAACTAAGAAACATGCAGCTGCTTGCTTACTTTCCCCTTGGACCTCTGGTGGGATGAGGAGGAGAATCAAGAAAAGATAAAGTCCCTGCATTGAGAAAAGAACAGTTTAGTAATGTAAATAATGTGAAGTTTAATAACACTAGCAGTAACAAATGAAGAGGGAGATAGAAGAATGAAATCCAAGAAAAATGGTGATGCAGTATGAAATTTTTCACCACCCACTGACCAATGCCCAGCTGGTTTCCCAATAGTGATCGACATCTGCTCAGCTCTCAGTTTGTATATTAAGCACAGAATCATAGAACCTTAGAATCATTTAGGCTTGACAAGACCATTAAGGTCATCAAGTTCAACCATTAACTCAGCAGTGTCAAGTTCACTGAACCATGTTTCTGAGTACCACATTTACAAATCTTTTAAATCCTTCCAAAGGTGGTGACACTACCACTTCCCTGGGCAGGCTGTTCCAGGGCTTGACAACCCTTTCCGTGAAGAAATGCTCTCTCATAAACAATCTAAACCTTACCTGGTGCAAGTTGAGGCCATTTCCTCTTGTCCTGTGATTTGTTACCTGAGAGTAGAGAGCAATACCCACCGGCTACAACCTCCCTTCAGGTAGTTATAGAGAGTGATAAGGTTCTCCCAGGGTGTCCTTTTCTCCAAATCAGCTACTGTGAAGCAAAGCAACTCTATCCCAGCTGAAATAAGGCTAAGAATAAGAATAGAAAGAGAAGAGTGCATCTACACAGCCATGTTCCCCTGTGCAGACTGGAAATGACCATCAAATTCCTGACTGAAAATAACTGGATGTAATTTTCTCAAATATAGTCTTATTTCACTACTCCCATACATGACAGCAATCAAAACACACAGTTAGACACTATTTTGATTCACAGGCTCTACAGAGCAGATCTGTTTGGGGAACAACCAGGTTATGTCATCAAGGAGGCTTTTGCTGCCACGGTCCTACTTCAGTTGTAGAACATGAAAAGTGCATGAAGAAGGAATGACAGCAAAACAGCAAATTAGAATATAGTGAAGGAGAGGTTTTTTTAGATTGCTATTTTTTCTAAATTAGGAATAAAAAATAGCTCGTGCTCCCAGGCAATATATATTCACAATTATCTCCAGTGCAATTGCTCATGCACATGTGCAGTTAAAGGGTGTGAAAACAGGCTCTCCTGTAAAACAGTGAATGGATTACCTAATTTTAAAATACCTGTTTGTGAGTTAACCTTGAAGCTCTCAAATTATTTTGTTTTAAAACTGTATCAGTAACAATGGGGTTTATTGCAGTTGATGGCCAAGGTTTGTATTTTTTTTCAGGTTGTTCAAAAAGATCTGCAGTGAGACCACACCCTGTCTGCACTGAAGAACATTCCAGCATCTCTAGTTCCTCTGCTGAACCTGTAATGCACTATGTGGAAGGCACAGTGCTCTTATGCTGCCTCCCATCTATATTGCCTGTATTACTCCAGATACAAACCCTGTATGGCTCCAGGCACTAAATCCTGTGCATAAAACCCAAACAGAAAAAATGTCCTTCTGGATACAATCCTGTGAAGACCCTACGAGTTACCTCTGCTGTGTATCAAGATGGGCCTTAAAATGTTTGAGATAAAAAGCTGTCATTTCTAGTTCTCAAACAAAAAGAAAAAAACCAGTAATGATGAGATTTGCTTTTTCCAGTTTGGCTGTTTATGAAAATATTAGCAATTAAAATGTGCAATGGACCATTTTCTGTCTTCAAGGCCAGATGTCAGACCATGGCTTGCATCTATAAACCTTGCAAAACAGGCTGGTCACATCCAAACTGGTTGTCAGAAACATTTCTTAGTTCTTATTTGTTCCTAAGTGAGTACACACTGGCACTGACCAAATAACAGGTCAGGAATCATGTTAAAAATCCAACAAACTTGGGAAAATGCCCGAGCCCTTGCACAGGCTTTGTTGAATTCAGCAGTATGGAGGCAGTTCCAACTGGAAATGAATTCTGGCAGTGGGAATTAATAAAGTCAGTCATTAAATACGATATCAGGCTGTTTGACGAATGCTTATTATGGCAGTTACAAACTCCTTTAGGAAATTTTAGCAGATAAGAAAGACATTTACAATTGTTTTAGGAATTTTAGGTTAACTTCCCTGGTGGGAAGACAACCTCCCACACTGCTTATTTAAAAAAAAATTAGTATCTCAATCACAGAAATATTACAAAGCGCTGGAAGACGAATTTTCCAGTCTGTCCAATTGAACCAATATCCCATTTGGTGTGCTGATCAGCAAAAAACACTTTTGATGTACTGTGAGGGCAGGCAAAAACCAAATTTTTGCAAGTGGGGAATGAAAGAGGAAATGGAGAGACTATAAATGTGTAGAAGTATTTAATTATCAAAAGATACTATACATTAAAGTCTTGATAATATCTTAAAAAGTGTTAGATCAGAGCTCAGGGTAGGAGCAAAGGATACCTGCAAAGAGCCTCCGCAGATGGAGAAATCCACTCATAAAACCTAATGTAATTTTATGAAATAACTTCAAATTTAAGAGTGGACTAAAAACTGGAATTTAAATTAGAGATTTGGGGCTGCTTATTTTGCACTGATTTCACGTAGTTTTTCTCTGTGTGCATCTGACTGTGTTTATACACATGAAGCAAGGACATATACATACAGGAACTTCTTGTTTCTGGAGTTCTGGACTGATATGTCACAGTATGTATTATAGCAGTTTACTTTCCCACGCAAGTTCATTGATAATGCATTAAGTGCCCTAAAAGTCTGTAGAAATGGCAAAGTAAAGGAAACACACCTCTCTATATAAAGTTATGAAAAGTTTGTTTTTCTGAGGGTTTCTGTTTTTGTTTTGTTTTGTTTTGTTTTGTTTTTTTTAATTTGGCTGTTCTATGGCAATTTTTATTTTTAAAAATTCTACACTAACACAGATGGCAACATCCTTCTTTCTGGCCAAATCCTACCAGCCAGATTTTGCAGAGAAAAATTCCCGCAGCTGTCAACTGCAGCACAGCTCAAACGCTGCTCCATGGCTGCAGTTGCAGTGAAGAAAAGCAGTGTAAACAATGCTTACCTCCTCATGAGAAAACAGACTGGGAAGGATTGGGAAATTTATTCTGTCACTCAGTTTCCATTAGAGGAAAATGCAAAGTCTTTGAGAAAAGAAGGAAGTGATGTCTTATTCAGAATTGCCTGAAGTTCTCCTTCGTTGTAGCTCTCTAAAGAGGACATAGACATAAAACTGCAACTTGCCGACATTTCCCTCGGTCTGTAGTTACAGATGTACAGAGACAAACAGGCTCTGCCTTCACAGCTTTTGAATACTGTGTTCCACATACTTCTGGGTGGGGTTGAATATGCTGTTCAGATATTTTGATTCGATTTTTCTAAAAAAAACATTCTTCAGATTCCTGATAGAATGTTTGCTTGCAGCAGAGGAGAAAATGGTATTTCAGAAGAATAGTTTACTGAGATAAAACCACTGTGATCTGAGCTTTTCAGAGAACTCAATGGCTAGATTTGCTTGCAAGACCAAATCAGATCTCACTGACTGGGTCACAACTGAAATTCTTGCTAGCTTCACAAAATAATAGGATGAAATTAATTGTTTGTAGCTTTGCATGCTATATGATGGCATCTGCAATTAAAATTCTCTTGGTTTTGATGAAACTGTATGATATGAGGTACAGAATCTAAGAAGATAGACATTGACATAACCCAAATCTGTCACAAAAATAAATTAGAAGCAAGCTTTGCTGAGCACAACCACTGTATATGCTGCTGGATTTGGGTGGTAAACTGACAGGCAAAATAATTTTCACAGATCAGTGATGGAGCGCTTTGCAAAACTTATGGAGTGATGTGACTCACGGGTTTCACCACAACTGAAATAACAAACAAAATGGATTTAGCAACATAGTAGTTTAAGGCAGGCAATTAGAAAAAAATTATCCTTTTTTCTAGAGTAAAGACTACAGCACAAAGAAAAGGACAGAATTGATAAAAAAAAAAAGACTTTTGGTTCTTATCCAGCCACGAAGGAACATGTTAAATATTCCATTTGTTTTGTTCTCATTCTGAAAAAATACAATTGAAAGAGTTGTCAAATGACATAGTAGAAGTAGCATGAGGTGATATTAACTTTTTTTTTTCTTTTCTCATTTCTACTGAATATAACGTTATGTAATCCTTGGCTTAACATCTTAGTGTTGGATATTATCTGTTAAGAAAGTATTCTGTTTGTTGTGAGAATCACCAACCTGGATAAAGCTGAAGGCGTCTCTCCTTTAGGAGGTTATCTTTGGTAGCAGCTTGCAGAATCTCCTTGGGAAGTCAGGAAAAAAGTAATTTATATAAGCTAAGAGTTTCCACTGACATAAGGACTTTTTGAGAGGCAGAGCTGCTGTTGGGTCTCGTGTTTAATAATCACTACTCCACATGGGTGTCTCTGTACAATTACACTTGGAAACCCCACCATGATTTTGCCACTATAACATTGTGCAGAAGCTGTTTGCAGCCCTGATTGGAAAATGACTTTCATGTTGTTTAAAACTGTTATATTTGGCCACAAAGTTAAGCCATGACAACAAAGGAAACCAGCATACTGCTAATCCCTCATAGCTTCACTAGCTTGCCTGTGTTGCATGAAACTGTGCATGTGATGCTTTACCCTTCCCACTTATGCTCTTTATGACTTTACAGACCCCCGGTGCTTGCAGCCAGGTGTCATAAGTCACTTGTTTGCTAAGATGAAGTGTTACACTCCATTTAGTCTCTTTTGCTACGAAAATTATTCTTTATATTTGACTATTCTCATTACTCTTATTTTCTAGCATACCATAGATTTCACAGTGGCATAACAACCTGTAACCCTGACTATTCCTAATTTTATTGGTCTTTTAAACCAGTGATACATACTGTGCTTACTTTTTTCAGAGAGCCTTTGATAGTGAGCATCACATATCTTTTCTGATTTGAGACATTTTAGACTAATATAGAGCTAATATAGAGCCCATCATTTCGGGGTTTTTTGGCATGTGTATTATCTCATACCATACACACATAATGTGTTTTCTACATGGAAACCATGGTGCATGATAAAGACACCAGCAAATCAGACAATTGTATCCCCAGCAAAAAGGTCACAGGCCTCAGCAAATGGCATTTAGTTTAACTTCTTTTCTTAGCCTTCAGCAGGAAAAGAGTGCTAGATGTGGACTTGTGACTTTGGAAATCATTTAATTAAATATGATGGTTTTGACCTTAGAAGCAGCAAAAGCAGTTTGCAAACGTGTATGAAGACCAAGAGATAATTATGACTTCAGAAATTACCGCAATGTTATAGATGATAAAAGGCATGGCTGACACATAATGTGTAAAACTTTAACCACCAAAGGCTCTAAAGCATTGGTAACTGTAAAATACCTAGGGGGGAAGCTGGAAGCTCTTCCATAGCTCAGAGAGTGGTCTATTTCATCATCTGCTAACATTAAACCTAGTGACATGAGGCAGACTCTACTAAAAATACACTTATTGCATTAAGAAAAGATACAAAAAAATAAAATTTAGTAGAAAGTTAAACAAAAAAGAGAGTTTTTAACAAAAGTTGTAGTTAATTTTACACTTGTGACTAGACACACTGATGATTCCGGTTTTCTCTTAAATTAATTGGTACTATTCTACAAAACCTAGAAAGGCAGCTTAAGTTGTTTTCTCTTGCTTTATGATAAGAAAGGAGTTCCTAAACAAATTAATATTATAGTCTGTGACGGACAGTGGAGTTTTCAAAATGTAATTGATGATAAATAGCATTTTGTTTGGATTGAAATGATGAGAGTTCAAACTCAGTGAAAGGTTTCAGCTATAAACAGAGTGGGAAAATGGATTTCGAAGGTGTCAAAAATATATTTTCTCCAAGTTTCTACTGTGAAACATGTTAAAGAAAAGTCCAGATGTATTTTTTCAGATAATATTACAAGTGTCAAGTTGAACAAAAATGAATTTTGAAAAGGACAGAATTGGCATCAAAAGTATATTTGACACAAAGAAGTTACAAGCTGACTACTGGAAGACTATTATTCAGCAGCTCAAAGTATAAAATTAACAACTCATCAAAATAAATATATTTGAAAAATGTATAAATATGTAGATTTAATAAAAAGAAAACCAAACTCATGCAATAGAGGTCATTGTCAGTAATGCACTCTGTCCTGGTTTGCAAAAATCAAACACTTCATTTCTAGGATTCTTCTTGTCTACAAAGAATGCCTGTAACTTTAAACTATGAAATGCTGCATGCTGTCTTCCTAAAACAGAGATCAATCTTCATATTTACTTTATTCCCTGTATATTCCTTCTGTTGCCATCCTGTTATCGTTAAACACCATCGGCAAAAATACAAAATTACTTTAGGCGTCCAAATCTTATTTCAAAACAACACAAGTCAAAATCTATTTCTCTCCATGTAATTCCCAGTGAATATATACTGAATGACTAATAGCATATTTTATTTGTAGTGTTGTTAGTGTGGGACTCAGGCTTTTTTGTCAGTTCTGCATGCTGTAATTTTCCTCTTTGACATTAGAAATTTATTTCATTTTTATTTGTTGTGTCCTTGCAGTGCTCCTTGTTAGCAGATTCATTAAGAACTTATTTCAAAAATGTTAATGCAGTTGAGTGTAGTTGACACAATGCATAAATTTGTATATTCATCAGCATTCCTGCCAAATGCAACCTTCCAAAAAGACTCCTCAAGACAGCAGATCTTAATTTCCCTGTTTTCTTTGGATGCTCTCAGGTCATCCATTTTAAAGTAACCCTGTCTTCAGCAAAGTCCTTGTGGTAACTCCTGCTACTTGACACAACCTGAGTACATATCATAAATTGTCTTTTGTGCTGTGGATTCTTTTGCCATAATTATGAAACTGCATAAATTCCTTTGTAGCTTGGACATTTTAGCAATGTGCCGACTGTTCTGCTGTGACTTTTTTCTGTTTGGGGAAGAATGACAATTGGCATTTTTAGATTTACATCCAGCTTAGAAGACTTTTGGAGTCCATTACCTTTGCCCTTTTTGTTTCCTCCTACACCTTTGGCATAAAGGTCAATAATCTACTCCTGGTTTTCTCACCATGTTGTGCACAAAATGGAGATCTTTCTCTACACATCAGTGTCCTGAGATCAAACTCAGTCCATTTACATGCTACTGGATTTGGATAAAAATCTTGTTTTCTCTAAAGAACTTCAAGTGCCTCATCCTGTCCCTTTCGCAGAGTTTTACTGAGAAATTTTCTATATGTCAATGTTTTTTTCACGGAGAAAAAAAAATAGGAAAGGATTGTAGGAAGGCAGAATACCTTTTGTAAGATCACTTGATACAGATGAAAGGGAATGTTAAAAGAACACAATTCATTCTTTAGGACCTGAATGAAAAGTGCAAGAAAGCTTAGGCTGTTTGGAACAGAGGTCAAAACAGATGCATCAGGACTGAGGACTGATTTATGCAAAGTGAAGTGATCTATTAATATTTATGGAAGAAAACAATTTTCTCAGATATTCTTAGAACCATTGAGTGATAGAATATCCTTAACTGAAAGGGACCAACAAAGATCATGAAGTCCACCTTCTGGCCCTGCACAGGGACATCCCCAAGGGTCACACCATGTGCCCAAGAGCCTGTCAGGCTTGGTGCTGTGACCACTTGCCTGAGGAGCCTGGTCCAGTGTCCAACCACCCTCTGGGTGAAGAATATTTTCCTCATATCTACCCTAAATCTCCCCTGATACAGCTTCAGCTAAACTTCTTAGTTTAGCTGTCAGAATTTTAATAGTCACTGAATGCCTTATTTACACTTATTTGCAATTATTTAGCACATGAAAGTGGAGATCTCATTTCCTAACCCCCGATCACGGTTCTGAGTCAGATCCAGGTCAACAGTGTCTTTCTTGATGTGTCAGTGACAGCAGTAGTTGTTTTACTGCTTTAAATAATGCCATATAGGAAGTTCATAAAGCTGATGTCTGCAGTCTAGGTGGCAGGGGAGGCGATGGGTGGCACTGTGATCTTAAGATGTAAATGTAAATGTAAAGCAAGATTTGGCATGGAAAACATTATTAAAAGTTACGGTTTGGAACACATGCTCCTAGAATCTCTGTGAGGAAACTCTTCGGATAGCTTTTCCTAGCAATCAGGAGAGTATTATTTCTAATTGTCATGTACATTGCCAGACAGGATATTGCTATTTTCTCTTTTCCTAAGCACAGTTAATTAATTAATTAATTAATTAATTAATCTTTGCACCTGAGCAATTTTTTGACATGGTAGTGTAATAAGATTGGGAAGTAAGTACTGGCCAAAGGGAAATGAGAAGTGAAGAAATTTGAAGCTGGAAGTGGACAGCGGAGCAAATTAAAATTAAAGTAGCTTAGAATGACTTTGGAATCAGAGCATTCAACATAGAGAAGTTGTAAATAGGTTTATCCTCAGCAAACATTAGTAACAAAGAAGAAGCAAACTGCGGGAAAATGGGACACTCGGCCCACTCTTGCACTTTCCCATGTGGCAGATAATGCAGCTCCCACCTGTAGGCAACTGCAACAAGGATTAGCATTAGTGTTATTGTTAGGATTAGAAGTCAGGGTTAGAGATTGGGGTTTAGACTAGGGATGGGTTTAGGGTTATTTTTAAGCTATTTGTAGCATCGGGTTTATAGGTTAGGGTTTGTGTTCCAAAAAGGATTCAATAAAAAAATCCCAAGTAAAAGATTTGATGACCGCATAATCGCAATACCTCTGGTGGTGTAGACTTCTTTGGTCACTACAACATAGAAACTGACCCTGAACTCAATTATGACCTTAACCCTAAACAGATATGCATGCATGCATACTGGTTCCTGAGTGAGAGGAAGAGAGAGACCGAGTCTTTAAAAGCTGTAGTGGCAGATAAATATATATGGCATCATATAAGCTTATTAATATTAGTAATATCTGGTGTCTATTTTCCTGGTGATTAAGATTTCTATGGACTATGTATAGTGCAGATCATGAAAAAATAATTCCTTCTGCACAACTAGGGAACAGACTTGCTCTTGAGCTCTTGGGCATATATTTCTGCCTACCTGTTGGAATAAGCTGTAAAACAGGAGCTGAAGAGCCTGGGAAGCATTTACCTCTTCACACTGGGTCAAATATTTTGCATTACTTTCTGCCTCTCTTGGTTAGAACTGCATTAAGGCTGCCACTGTAAGCCTTTAGTAAGAAGGAATTAGACTATGTTTTGCCCTCACTGTAAAGTGCACAAGCAGGCCTGTGTTCAGCACTATACACTTGTGTATTTTCTGACACTGAGTGTATGTTTACAATTCCCACTGACATATAGGGATAAACTCTCCTCAAATACCTCGCGAGACACTTTTGTCCCTTGACTATTTTATGCTGTAGATAAAGAAAACAGTCAGCTTTCGCTGACTTGGAGGGTTGGATAGCCTGAATAATTTTAGCTTGAGACGATTAACCATGCAAAACAGTCTTATTAAATACAGAAAAATACACTCCGCAGTATCCAGTCTGAATATAACCAACTTCTGAATCAGAATGCTCTGAATACTCATGTTCTGAGAATCAAATGTTGGAGTGCATTATCTGAATAAGGTGTATCTCATTATTCTAGGACAGTTTTGTCAACGTGTTGTTTACCTAACTGTGTTTATTCCTTCTAGTAAGATGAAAATAAATATGCCATATCCTTGGAATTGATTCAGATCATTCAATTTACTAAAAAATTCTTATCTCTCTAGTGCATGAAATAAAACTGGAGTGTTCTAGTACATCAATATGTCTGTAGATACTGTAAACCGCTTTTCATAAGAACTGGCTGAATCAAATTCTTGCCTGGATGAAAACAAAACAAAAAAAAAAACCACCTCAACAAAATCTACATTGCAGTAAAAGTTTTAGCAACAATATATAAATTATATCATGTTTCAGAATTTGGTCAAACAAAGCAGAATATTAATTTTATTCAGCCTTATGTGACATAAAATTTTGTTCTGTTCAAACTGTGTCTTAAATGTATTTCCCACTTTTTATTTCCACTTGAATCTTTGTGGATTTTCAAAGTTTCTAGCTGTTTTACAGATAAAAAATAGTTAAATTCTCAAATAAACACTTGCAAACCAAGACATTTCTTGTAGTCTGTTTGCCACAAATAAGTGTATGAAAATACAGTAATTTTCTGCCAGCAAAAATAATGTCGTATTTCAGACAGGATAGTCTTCTTCCTCTAGGCAACTCAGTGAAATTTGTTAAGTTGCCATAAATATAAATTGTGTTCAGAAACATTAAATGACAATATTAAGCTATCTTTCTTCAGTTCTTTGGCACTTTTCTTTACTTCTTTGTTGTTGTTCTACCACTAATATAGTCTAGAATTTTGAAATAAATGCAAGAGTTACAACCACACTAAGTCCATAATTTACTATTAGTATCCTTTTGCACATTCTTAAGCTACACAGTGGATTCTTTTTTCTAGTCGTTAATTATATTATGTAAAAAAATGCTGACACACAGAAATATATATTTAGATTTCTTTTACACTTCAAATAGTTTCACCTGTAGTTTCACCTGCTTTGTTTGCATCAACCTTTCAAAAATTTTTTTGGAAGTGTATTCAGTTTTAAACGTTATGCAGATGTGAGTAAAATACTTAAAAGAAAATAACATAATACAATTAAATTTGTAACTATTTTTTCATTGCTGAAACTAGCTCATGTTTATTTTCCTGTTGTAGCCAAGTGGAGGGTTGACATTGCCAGGGCACCAGGTGCCCATCAAGCCACTCTATCACTCCTCAAATCAGCAGGGGGAGGAAAATGTAATGAAAGGTTCAAATGGGTCAAGATAAGGACAGTGAGAGATCCGCTCCCCAATTATTGTCATGGGCAGAACAGACTCAGCTTTGGGAAATGGATTTCATTTATTACCAATCAGATCAGAGTAGGATAATGAGAAATATGAAGAATTCTTAAAACAACATCTCTCCACCCTGTCCTTCTTCCTGGGTTCAGTTTTACTCTGGATTTTCCTACCTCCTCTCCCTTAAAGTATGCAGGGAGACAGAGAATGGGGCTTGTGGTTAGTTCATCACACATTGTCTCTGCTGCTCCTCCCTTCTCACGCTCTCCCTGCTCTGGTGTGGAGTCCCACCCAGGAAGTTCTCCAGCAGGCTGCATTTCTTCCCAAACTGCTCCAGTACTGGTCCATTCCATGGAGTGCAGTCCTTCAGGAATGCATTGCTCCAGAACAGGTTCCTCATGGGGTCACAAGTCCTGCCAGCAAACCTGCTGCAGCACGGACTCCTCTCTCCACGAGTTCTGCCAGGAGCCTGCTCTAGAATGGATTTCCCAGGGGGTCACAGCTTCCTTTGGTCACATCCACCTGCTCCAGTGTGCAACTCTCCCCAGTCTGAAGGTGGATCTCTGCTCCTGTGTGGACCTCCATGGTCTGCAGGGGCACAGACGCTTCACCAAGAGACGTGCAGGGGAATCTCAGCTCTGGCACCTGAAGCTTCTCCTGCTCCTCCTTCTTCACTGACCTGGGTGTCTGCAGAATTGCTTCTCTCACATGTTCTTGCTCATCTCCCAGGTGCTGTTGTACAGGAATTATTTCCCTTCTTATAAATGTTGTTACAGATGTCCTGCCAGCACTGCTGATGGGCTCAGCTTTAGTCAGCAGTGGGTCAGTCTTGGAGCCACCTGACATTGGCTGTGTCAGACACAGGACAAGCTTCTGGCAGCTTCTCAGAGAAGCTGTTCCTGAACCTCTGCTACCAAAACCTTGCCAAGCAAGCATGGTACCATCCACCAAACAAAAAGCATATTATTTCTAAAGCTCTGATTCTTACCAGGCTTTAAATTCAGCTAAAGGACATGGTTTCAACTTCATCTTCTGACAAAACAAGCCTCTAAAACACAGGAAATACTTGTTTCTTTTAAAAGCTGTACATGAATTAAGCTTCACTGGCAAGGGCTTATTTCAGATATCCAAGGCCACTCTCAGCCCCGGGACAACTTGCAGAATCCCTTTGAAGTCAACTTAAGCTAAAGCAGAATGAATTTGTTAAAGAATTCGGTCTTGAGAACTTGTCAGCTGAAGTGCCTTTGGTAACAGCCAAACAGTGCACATAGAGCTATGATACTGTCCCTGAATAGTTCATATCCATGAAAGCAAAACAAAAACCTCAACATTTGAATCAGTTTTTGTCCTCAGCTCTCACAAATACAAAATCTTGCAAACTTGAATTAGACCCTAGCTTTGCCAGCCTCAGTCAAGGGTAGAGAAGATATGTTCTCACTTTGGTTATCAAAATTGGAATAATGCATTTTCTCATAAATAAACCAACCCCCTCTCCCCCAAAGAAACAAAACACAGCCAAACAAAACCCAAATAACCCCTTCCTTCTTTTGTCTCTGATTTTCAGGAATGCTTCCTTCCAAGGAATTGAAGGAACAATCAAAGACCTTTTTGGTTTTGGTATTTTAGTCTAGATATTTCTAAGTTCATTAAGAATATGGAGGATGAAAATAAGGTTATGTGAACATGAGGAGATACATGTGATACATCAGTGATACAACTGGCTGTCACTCTTTACAGCAGCTCTAAAAATAAGGTTCATACTGATGTAAATTAGAGCTGTGATTACTGACATTTTTCTTTCAGCCCTTCTCTTCTGTTACTACAAAAAGGTACAGATTTTTATTTTTTCCATTCCCCTTTGTTATCAAAATTTCTTCTCCAATAAGAACACTTACCTCTAATCTCCACTTCCCCAGCCTTTTATACAACACCCTCCTCTGTACCTGTGTGTAAATGTGTTCTTTTACAATTTTTTATGATATACAATTACTGTTTTTAAACGTTTATTTTTATTTAATTTTATATTTCTTGTGTCTTCAGACTTGGAATCCATGCTTTTCTGTATTGTCTTCTGTCTACCAAATTTATCTAGTAGTACAAGCTGTACTCTCCACATGGCTCCCACAGAGGAATGAGGTCTCTTGAGAGCAGAGGAAGAAGAGGCAGCAAAAGAGGGGGAAGTGCATAGGAAGAGATGTTTACCTCTGCTCCGAGATAGATCTACTTCTCTTCACTGCTAAAGTATGTCAGTGGTCTCTTTCCTCTCTTTGAAAGTATACCACACAGTTTGAGAACCCCTTATACAAAGCCAAGGTTTAATTATACCTTCATGTATCTTATCACAGTTGCACGTACCATATGTATCTTCACAGACAGATGCTGCCATTTCACAAAAGCAAGGTCTGTCAAGCAGAAGAAGAAACAAAAGAGAGGTCCAAATGCACACAGAATCTACCAAACGTCTATATCTTTAATATTTAGCTGTACTGTCTTAAAGACAGTGTACTGTCTTACCATCTTACAGTTTTAACTCAATGGGCTATTAAGCATTAGAAATGCATTTATCCCAAAATCAAAAAAATATTTATATTGGTGTCATTAAAATTGTTTTGATCAGCGTATTGAGGTCATATTCTTCATTTGGTTGTAAAAGGGCCTAAAATACCCAAAATTTGTAAGCCTAAACTCTAGGGTAACTTTGGAAGCAGGAACATTTATTGACCAGTCCAAGTACCTTTTTTTTCTGATAGTCACCTAGCACTCTAGTGAAAACAAAGAGTTCTAAAGTGAGGAAAATATCTTTATATAATTATGAGGGAACTATGTAAAGGAAAAATGAGAGTAGAGATAAGCTACTTCTTTATGTGCTTTGAAAAGTATTTTCAAAGAAAAGTTATTTTCACCTTAAATTGGAATGAGAAATTATTTTGCAAGAAGGTGTACCACCAAAAATGATTTGGCAAAGGATCTTTGCAGAAGGTAATTCACAATGATATGATTTCAGGCATAGTTTTATATACATATATAAAGAAAATTATACGTAATTGCTGAAAAAAGCTATGGGAAAGTCATGCAAAGAAAATGATACAATACCATGTGGATTTCAGTTACACAAAAGTCAGACAAATTAGACTTTCTTTAGCTAAAATAAAAAAAAGAACAAAAGGTAGAGATGAGACATAACATTTTGGAGAAAGTGGAAAGAAATATATTAACAGTATTTAAATTCATGCTGATCATAAATTATTTAAAAAAGAAGACAACTTGTTAGTAGTCATCTATTTATGTGTATATTTATTTTGTATCTCTGTAATGTTCCTCTTCATGTTTCTATTTCTAAATACTGACGTCTATTTATTATCATTAATTAAACAATATTATTTTTTTGTTAACTGTGTTAGTTTCATCTATGCTAAGCTGATACCAAAAGCACAGTTTGTTTCACCTATGGAATGAGTAAACGAGACAGAAGATTCTTTTAAAATTGATTTCTAATGATGTGACAGTGCTATGTCTTATTTCTTGTTTTCCAGCCATATCTTTATTATGACTATCCAGAATTAGGGAAGACAAGGACACTGCAACTCAGTTATTTACAATAACTCTAGAAACAAACCTGTCTATTGACATCTTAGATTTTGATTCATCTCTGAAGGAATCTAATTAATTCTGTCATGAGTATTGGTTCTTGATTCTTGATACTGAACTTTGTAACTACAAAAAACCTGCTAAAATAACTGGCATTTTTTCATTACGGTTTCAAAACACTAATGTTTAAGTGATGCATTTTAATATCAAATAAATGACAAAACTTTTTTTTACTGTTAAACCAATCCTAGATTCTGTCTTGCAATGTATATACCTCAGTGTTAGGCCAACGTGAATTTGCTGGCATTATACAAAGGGGCAGAGATATTTCAGGCATAGGTCACACTCTTCTTAGGTTAAGATACTTTTTGGTTTTGATTAATGAAGCCCAGGTTTTCAACTACAGAGACCTTTTTATGAGGTTAGCAATGTGTTGTCTAATCCATATATATTTCTTCCATTCTGTTTTCTGTTCAGTCCTTTAACCATGTGTGGCAGGACGTGCCCCCCGCCCTAGAAGGTCCTATCTGTTGCCCATCAGCTGGTGCAATAAGTCAGGGCATCTTCCCTCTGCCTTGAATTTGCTGCTTGGTGAAACAGCTCAATCAGGACAGCTGGTCTTGTAGTGAGTTATTCTGGTGCCACGCAAGCGACATTCCCAGCTGACAGTAACATCTTGCTTTGAAAGCAAGACTGTGGGAAGATAAGCTTGAATTTCTGACTGGCAGACACTTCACTTTAAAAACTGTAAAAGCTACACCAAACTTGCACAAAGCAGAAGTCTTCTGCACATTCCCTGGAAAAGTAGGGCATAGCACTTGTAATACTTCTTCTTTTGCATGAAGATTCAGCGAAATCAGAGCAAATAAAACCTTCTATTTAGTATGAATAAGAATCACAAAGCCAAGGTAAGACTAAAAAAGTAATTATTCATAGAAACAAATTCAAATATATGTATCACTATTTTCTTATTTTAAATATTCTTCCTATTATATATAAAAAAAGAAAAAAGTAGGGTTTTTTTTTTTTAAATAGCCATTCTGTTGCCTAGAAATTTGCAATATGGTTGCATCTTCTCTGAAGGATCTTTCTTTGGAGTATAAATAAAATAGAGTTGTAGCACAAAAATCATGACAGGACCTTAAATACAGTGTTGCAACTGTGACAGTATTATATGTGCAATGAAAAACCAATGGCAATAAAAGGAGCCACTGATATAAATTGTTTTAAAATGAGAGATAGGCAAGTATTAGGTAAAAGAAATCTTATGGGGGTAGAAATGCTAAATCAATGCAAAGATAAATGCCAAGTTACAGAGATGCTATGAGATTTACTGCAAAAATCGCAATGCAGCTTTATTTTTCCTTAGAGCAAAATGATTCCATGCTGAATCTTAGGGATTGTCATGATAAAGTGATAAAATATTGACATTTACTGTGCCAAGTGATTGAATAGAACTTTCACTTCCCTTTACAAAGTAAAATATCTTACATTTTATGTTAATACCTCTTAGCCTGTTTACAAGGTAGCTGCCTGATGTTCACTTCCTACAGCCCTGAACTGCAACACCAGAACTGATGATCTGGCCAAGAGGAAATGTGTAAGCACTAAGCAAATCTATCTCATTGATCCTGCACATCTTCTCAAATTTGCAAATTTTGAGTTTCAATGTTCATATGAAAAATACTTACAGATATGTTTTGCATTGTATTTCCCTCAGGAAGATGAAGTAGAAATAAAAAATACTATTATGAATTGTAAACAGAAAAAGGAAATTTTCCCTTTTTATCTCACAAGTGTTGTATATCATATTTAATAGTGAACACAAACTTGTAAATTACTTTTATTTAAAACAGCAAATCTGTTTCAGTGAGTGCATCAGTAAGTCTCCATCATGTCAAAATGTAAGAAATGTTGGTGTCCTTTTTTTTCCTTATTTTACCTTTGTTTTCTGATATTGGATTTTTTCAAATCAATGAAAACAATGTCTATTAAGATGACTGAGGGGTAGAATTTCCTTGTAATAACTTGCTTATATAGCAAAATAAGACTAAGCAAACGCTTTCTGTTTGTTAACAATTTTCAAACGGGGAAAAAAATCAAGGTTAAGCCTCCCCCTCACCTCCATAATCTGAATAAGAAACAAGCATGCATTGCTAGCCAAATAAAAATTTAAATTGCAAGTTCAACGACCTCTCTCTGTCACAGTAGTGAGGCACAGAACATCATTCTGATGTGAGGAGTGTGGTAGGAAAGAACAGGTAGAAAAGGAGAAGGAGGAAACTACTGTTGACAATGAGAACAACATGAGTGAGAACTCATGCAGAAATTTCCTGCCCTGTCCTGTTTTCTTATGACATGAAATAATTTTCTAATATGTGTGGATGCAGTGTAGGATAACATTTGCTTCTAAAATGACTGATGAAGCTATTTGGCTTGTGGAAGTTGAAAGGGGGAATATTTCCTTCTACAGCTTGTTCCAACTTCTCTTCCGTGAATTACCTGGGTTTCTAAGGTGCCCTTGAGTCTCTCTGCAGGCATGCAGCCAACCTAAAGGGTTTTCCAGAGTGGCAATGCCTCAGAATATGATAATAATGGTAATGAAAATTTTCTACAACCCTCAGTTCTGCAAATAGAATAGTTCCTATAGTTATATGCCCTGGCATACATCCATATGCCATAAAGCCCTTCTTTGTGCAAAACCATACTTGAACGAAGCAGCGTATTGAAAGGCAGAGAATTTTCACTGCATTAGATGGTGACCTGCTTCGCTTTCCACTAAGTGAACGAAAACCTGGAAAAGTAAATCTGACAGCTTGGGCAATATTTCACATCTGAAATACTATCAAAAGGCTGATAAGTACTTCTGATTAATGGAGGGTTAGGATGAACCTTATAGAAGAAGTTCTGGAAATGTCCTGAACATCTGCATTTCCCCTTACTGGATCTCTTCTGCTAGAATATAACATGGGGAAAGCATAGAATCTCTCTGAAGGCAGCAAACAAAAACACACGAAAATCAATTACACTGTAGGGAGCACATTCACACAGAAGAGACTACTGCTTCCCTTTTTTATTAAACGAGCTAACTAAAGCAAGAAAATAAGGGATGTAGCTCTTTAGACGCCCCAGGCATCTTCACTGAGAAAGAGTGAAAAAAAGAAACTTCCATTCATCAGTTTTCTTAGTTGCTTTAAATGCAATCTGCCCTATAGATGACTTTGCAAGTCAGCCACAGGTATTTTTGATAAGTTTGCTTTGGTAAGAAATTGACAGCATGGCCATGTGATACAAGAATCCAGTTTTCAGAGTCTCTGGAGTCACACCGGTAAATGTAGACATGAAAGAAGTGTGAATTTAACTCTTTTTATGAATATCAAATGAACACAATCAAGAGTGACAGGTACTGTGAAAACCAGTTTTCATCACCAGTCACTGTGGGGCCCCTGCCAGAAGGTAAAATTAAATTATCTATCATAAGATGTGTTCCTCAGAACAGAAAGGATTTTCTCTCTGGATTTCTGGCTTAGCAAGCTAAGCTGGTAAAAAGTATAGGCAGGTCTTTTCCTTAATGACTACCTTCAATATCTGCTCTGCTCTGTGCTAAAAAAGACATAGAGTTGGCTTGAAATAAAGGGGTTTTTAAGTATGTCTCAGCATTGATGCATTTGAATTAAAAAGGCATATATTTACAGCAGTCGATATTTAATCAGGGGAAGTAATTGAAGATGTCCTCCAAGGTTTGCCCATGCAAGTCAACAAAACAAGAAATTAAATTATGTAGATTATGTGTGCTGTTACATATTTTTCATAGGAAGGATAAAGCATTACTAATGCTAGCATTTTGAATTAGAGATAAATAATATAATTGTTGAAAGGTATATCAGAAAAGCGGTTATATTTAATTATTTTCAGAAAAACCTAGATGAGAGTAGAGTTCATACTTCTACCAAATATATCTCTCCTTTATTTATTTTTGCCTATTTGTTTGTTTGTTTGGTTGGTTTGGTTTGATTTAATTATAACACCTGGAGACTAAAAAAATAAAAGTTGAAATTCTGAAGACCAGACAAGAGATTTAGAAATACGTACATGCATGGAACACACAGACTAGGTTTTATCTGACTAAATATAAAGATGTACTTTTCAGGACATAATTTTCCACTCCCTGTATAATCAAAGAGAAGACACAGACTCTCTAGGGAATATGTAGTTTCTTCCCAACAAGCATTTCTAAGTTAACTGGAAATTCCTGAATTTAGTCTCCATCAGAGTACAAGATGAATCATTTATTAATAAGCCTTGCTAAAAGTACCCTAGCTATACTATCTCACATGTAAACATATTTAATTTGGGTGTGTACAATTGGTTAGATTAATTCTACACCTGTTATCCTAAGTCTAAAATCTTTAAATGTGAAAGAATGTACGTTTCATTCTCTACAAAATAATGTGCTTCTATTGCAGGTAAAGTGCATAGTTCAGTTTTAGGCGAACATGTAAATTAGGATGTGACCTGTTGGAAAGCAGGAGATATGAATAGATGGCTAGAAAAATTACTTATGGTGAAAGCTCATGAAAATAGCACTCCTAAGAGAAACAAAGACTGGTCCCTGAACATGTTAGTGATTTTCAAATACATGAAAGACTGTGGTAAAGAGACAGCAAAGAAACTTCTCTGCTCCCTGGTCCCTATGATTCGAACAAATAGGATTAAGTAACAGGATTAAACTATAGAGGTAATTTAGAAATTAGAGTATATTTCTGTAATAGTATGGATGGTTCAGCAGTGCTTTTGGAGGTAAAACAAATTCTAACATCAGTATTTATTCTTTTTTATTAAGTGAGAGTTGATGATACACTGTAACAGTAAAATGTTCTTTAAGAGACATGTCCTGGCTTATTTTTCTATGATTTTACTGTGCTTCTCTAGAAACTCTATGGAACAATTAGTTCCTTGATCTCCTGTGCTACATTTCAGCTTTCATTTCTCTTGTATTGCCTTAGAATTAAAAGTCAGATAATTTTATTCTTGTTTTAAGGTTAGCTTTAATTTTCCTACTCTCACAAGACTGACTGGTAGACTGAATAATTTAGAGGTACAATAATATCAAGGAAGTGTTTTAATTGCTCTGCAGCAAAAGTTTCCCTCGGAGATCTGACATAGTCTACGTCCTCTAATAGTGCATGTCCTCTTCAATTTTCTTTAATAATCATATTTAATATCTAATATTATTTTCTCAATATTCTTTAATACTGCAGGTGCCCTTCAATTTTCATAAAAATTTTCTAGACTATTTTATTTAGGAATTTCCTATTTAATTTAATTTTTATGTTTCTTCTTCTGCACTTTCTTCACCTTTTTAAGCCACCTTGCTATATTGATTGGTTTTACCTAGGAAACTGTAAATTTCTTCTCCATGATTACTGAATCTAAATCAAAACAAACAGCAGTTCAGTATAAACACATTTCTTGCACAATATCTATTATTACCAATTTTTCACCACACATAATCCCTTAAAACTATCAAGAGACTCTTAAAATATAAAGAAACATTACATTACAGAACTACGACTGTCTAAAAGAAAAGAAAATGGTGAACTAAGCCTGGAAGTTAGAACACACAAAGCTAACAAGCTCATTGTGTGTAGTCCTTGAAAAAATTAAATTGATAAGAGTTCTGTTCTTGGCCTTATGGAGTCAAAATTTAATTTACTATCTATTTAATGTATGCTTGAATTTATCAGCTAAGTTTATCATTATATAGTTGTGCAGCACTTATTTGAAGGCAACAGAATTATATGCAGTCTCAGGGTAATGATGAGGTCAACATGGCCAGTTTTTAGTTCTAGTTCACTAGCTCACCACTAACCCTTGCCACATAGCTTAAAGGTTATTTATTAGCCTCTTAGCCAATATCCAAGCATAGCAGAAAAAATTTCTCCCTCCGCATAGAACATGTGAAGTTTTCTTTCCCCAGTAAATCAATTCTTTCTTAGGCCTAGGAAAAAAACTGTAAAAAAGGTCAGGTGAAATGTATAAATTAACAAAAAAGTCTGTGGTAAAAACCTCTTTTTTTCAAGTATGGAAAATTGAAAAACAGTGATAAATCTAGAGCAAGCACCTGCATTAAATCTTCAGTTTATTTTAGGAATTATTAGGAAGCTGTGAACACAATGCAATTCTTTCCCCTGTCAGTGTTATGAGGCAGACACTGTCTGAGGGCTCAAAATAGTAGCTTCTGTTGCCTGGTTTACTGAGTTTTGCACATAGAATAAATCAATTTTCCAGCACGTTCAAGCCCAGCTCTAGAGTGCTGGATCTATTTTATCCAAGGACATATTAGAAAAAAATTTTTGCTGTAGCAATCAGCCCCTGTATAACCCAGACATGCAGTGGTATCTTTAGTTTAGATTCAAGGACTTCTAGATAGAAAGCTATTTCTTGTACAGAAATCACAGATGTGCTTCAGAATATATCAGATGTAGTTCCTCACTCTATGTTTTCTATTGAAGCAAAATATATTATCAACAAGACTGCTTCTGGTTTAAAAACTTGTGATTTTAATTTAGCCCTAAAAATACCTGCATGCAACTACTACAGTAAACTATTTTATTTTTGTTCCCCTCAGAATCTGGTGACTTCTCCCAGTGATTAACTACCATAATCAAAGAAGGGCTTAACGCAGGAAGTTTACATACACAGGGACATCCTGTCTTTCTGTTAGATCCAATTTGACTGACTAGATTCCAGCTTGCTTGCAAAGTAAATTTGGCTGTTTTTTGCTATCCGATTAATGTTTTGTTTGTTGTTTACATTAAAAACAAGAATAAGAAAAAATAGATATGCTGGTCCTTGTTACAGTGCCTTTGTTACTGTGGAATAGTGTTTGCTGTTTCCTCAGAGGATGTCTGCCTTTAGGGGTGAACACTGTTTAGGAATGGACACCATAACAGAAGACTTCTAGTAGTGCTACTTACAGTAGAAGTTCCTGATGAAAATCGTGGATGGGATCCTCCGTTTAGAAAGTTTGAGTTATCATAGAATCATAGAATGTCCCTAGTTGGAAGGGACCACAAGGATTACCAAGCCTAGCTCCTGGGCCACCATCCCCAAGAATCACAGGCCTGAGAGCATTGGCCAAACACTTCTTGAACTCAGACTAGCTCATACAGTGAGCACTTCCCTGGGGAGCCTGTTCCAGTGCCCAGCCACCCTCTGGGTAAAAAAACCTCTTCCTGATATCCAACCTAAACCTCCCCTGACCCAGCTTCACACCGTATACTCGAGTCCTGTCACTGGGCACCACAGAGAAGAGATCAGTGTCCGCCCCTCCTCTTCCCCTCATGAGGAAGTTGTAGTCTGTGATGAGATCTCCCCTCAGTCTTGTATTCTCCAGGCTGAACAGACCAAGTGACCTTGGCAGCTATATTCTTGTCAACTTGTTATTTAAAAATATAGAAGGCATTTTCTTTCCCTGTTTTTGAGCAAAGCAAATGAACTGGACTATGGGCAGTTTGTCTCAGATTGCACCTAATTTGTTTCAACCTGATACTGTCATTTTAATATCTGAAGCAGTGAAACTATAAATGGTTTTAGACAAAAAAATCAGCTTTCCAGAAAGATTTAATTTTTTTTCTTCTGCTATTGTTCACATATGAAAGAGATATTCTTCACATTTGCAAGACAAGATAGGGGGGACTTTAATTGCCTTTGATCAGTATTTCACCACTCATAACCATAGCCTACAACTGTGATCATCTGCTCAGCCAAAATGTTATAAACACAAATTTTTATCAAAAAAGTATTAAGTTGTGATATAATCCAACCTGAAATGAAAATAGTTTCACAAACTAAACAAGTCCTTATCTCCAAACAGTCCTGTAGTGCAGTAACATTTAGAGAAGCTAGAAAGACAGTGATGATAGTGATTTCAGAGGAAACCAGTCACACTAAAATCACTGACTCTCCAGCAGCCACTTTGCTTTTTTACTTGTTCTACTGCCTATTCATCATCCAAGTTTTTTCTTCTTCTTAATTTTTTTCAAGTTTAGTGGCATAAATATCATACAAGTAGGAAAAGATAGCAAACAGTCTTTGACCTTGTTGTGCAACTTCTAATCCTGTGCAGTACAATACGTTCATGATCCTCAAAGAAAACCAGAAGCAAAAAATGTAGGAAGATTTGTGAAACTCTTGCAGCCAAACAGAAACAAAGTGACCCAGTTTAACTGAATCAGTGGAATGTGAGAGAAACTCTTGAATGCTTTTAAATAAAATCTCTATCTGTCTCTCTTATCTCTGTGTCACAGTAGATACTGAGTCACAAAAGACCTTTTTTTCTGTAAAGATTTTTATTTTAGCTGTCAGATTATCTTAATTTAAAGATTCCAAATTCAACAGCTTTTCTGTCTTCCAAGGATTTTAGAATTTCTTTTTTTGTTGTTGTTTTTTTGGTTTTCTCTTCCCTCCAGCTCCACTTGGCTCCTTAAAGAATGCTATCACCAGCAGTGAAATGGTCATGCCATTGCTTCTTCCTAGGGTGTAGGAGATACCAGCCAGTGCAGTGGAAGATGTTCCTTGACTCCCTCTCAAAATGAGGATTAACGGGCACATCAGGGGTATTCATGGTTATGGTGAATCCACTTAGACCCCTTCTAGGAAGCTATGCTGCTTGATTACCTCTCTAAAGTGGCTGTATGCAAAGTCATGCAGCATGCAGAATAAACAAGAAGAACTGGAAATTTACATGTGGTCATAGGGCCATGATCTCATTGCAGTTATTGAGACAGCATCCTTTTGCGCTGATCGTTTCTTCTGTATCTGCCTGCTCTTTTATTTTCTCTCCTCTAGTCCGCTGCTACATCAGAGATTCAGCATTTCTTGAAGTGTTTTCTAGCCTTTGGTTGCTCAGTTTTCGGATTACATTGATCCAGAGTCTGTAAAACAAGGATGAATAATCTAAGGACAGGTCTTCCATTTGACAAATAGTATTCAGGGTTGGACTCAGACATGACATCTAAGATGTGGCTGAGGCACTTCATGCTCAGCCAGAGCTCTTGGTTTTGTTCTTACTAGTAATTGAGGACAGCTGGAACCAGAGGGAAGGAAGCCAAGTCATCAACCTACACTTTACATGAAGTACTTTGTTTTAACACTGCACTTGTCTATGAGTGACTTTAGAGCACTTCTGATAAAAAAACACCTATATGTGAGAATTCATACTGAAAAGAAGAAATTTGCATGCCTTGTGTAAACAACTTTCTCATCGCCAGATAACATCGATATGACACTTTGCAACATTACAGTATGCAATGCACAAATTGCTACTGTGGTTACCAAACTTTTCAGAAGTGAAAGCAGTATACATGGTGATGCTTTCATGTTAGTGTGCATTATTTTCTCTTTTTTAATGCTCACTCATTTAAAATTTAGATTAGTTTGGATTGACAGCCACTAATTGACAGCCATCACTGTGCAGCTTCGGGGCCATGTCTATCACCCTAAAATGTCCACCTCAGGACACAAAAAATGTACTTGGAACATTTACTGACAAACAGAATTTGTGCATCACTTTCTATTTGATAACAGGAGGCAACAGCACACTAAAAAATTAAAAGAAAGACAGAAATTTGCTTTCTGTTTGTATGTTTCTAATATTAAAACCAGAAGAACTCTGTGCTAAAGAGAATAACTAACCCTTCAGTTTCAGTGATAGGATCACACAGCTTCCACAACCTACTTTTTTCCTCTCGCAGCTGCATAGAGTTGGGTGAGTTGCCCTTTCATACTGCACCAGGTTCATTGCTTAGTGCTGTAATATCTATGATTAGAGACCCAGGACAGAGAAGCACAGTGGAGACTGGGGCTGCAGCCAGCAGCTAAGAGCAGTTCCATTCCTTAAAATACATGGGTATTTCTGAAGTGCCACAGATTACCTTACTTTACCATGTCCTTGAGTCAATTTTATAGTCTGTCCAGAACTGGAAGCAGTATGGTTTCCTCAGTTTTGTTATTTAGCTGTGCTTTAACTAGTAAACAATCCATTTAGTTGGAAGCAAGCTTGAAGAATAGGTTTAAGCCATGTACAAATGTATTTGGCTCCTGTCATCTCCCTAAGGACTGTACCCTCCTTACAATTGCTCTGGGCAGTTTTCCATTTTCCCTACGATGTCATCAGATTTCTCTGTTGACCCACCTTGCACAGCCTGGTAGAGATATACAAGCATGAAAATTTTAGGCAGCACAGTAATAATAAAATGAACACCTCTGTATATTATGTTTAGGTATCCACCATGTGACACTTCTGTCATCTTAAAATTTATTTAAAGCACTTTATTGCAACTCTATTTGCTTTCTTGCCTAGAAGCAGCTACTGAAGTGCTACAAGTCTAGAGAAATAAAAGCAGGATATTTTAAGTGAACAAAAGTTTTAGAGCCTGAGGGTGCATAGAGAGTTAAAGTTCTACAGCATTCAGAGGCCTGAGGAACTCATAGCTAACTTATCAGGAAAGACATACGCATCTGTGAATTGATTTTTTTCTTCCTTTTCTTTACAAAGAGAGGTGTATTTCCTAGTGTATGGTCCTTGTGGCTTGATTTATTTCTCTCTGGGATTTCTTCTCTTGAATTTCATTTTAGAGAGTGCAGTGTTGCGTTTTAACATTTGTATCTACTTTTTTACCGTGGGCAATTCTGGAAAATATTTATAGAAATGGCTTTTTATCTGCTATTTGCGGGATCTTTTGGTTTTTCCTTTTGCGTTCACAATTAAGTTGATCCCACGCTACAGCTCTGCTATACTGATTTTTATTGTAAACTCATTACCGTGGTTCTCCTACAGCAAAGAAAACTTAATCATGTCTCCTAGAAATAACATGAATCACAGCTTTTCAGGGCTGCCAGTGATACTCTGTACTTTTAGGGTGAGTAGCTTCGGTTGTTTTGAAAGAAATTACATACTTTTCATAATTTGATGATGGTCTTTTAAATGCCATTAACTGGACTTAGTCCATTAAATGGACTAAACCAAACGGACCAAAATAATGAAAGATATTTATCAAATGCTGTCTGGGAACAGCACTGAACAGTTGCATGTGAATTTTTAAGTTGCATTAGGCTAGTTTCTAGACAGCCAAAACATTTGGACAAAATATGAGAAAAATGGAATACCTTTTTGTTTGTAACTGGTTTTTCATTTAAGAAGCCTCACTAGTTTCTTATAACAGACACAGTGATTTTCATTTAGATTTAATTACTGCTTTTCCAAGATAACCATAGAAAAATTATTTATCAGTTAAATGAATAAATACTGTGATAATATTTTTATAATGCAGAATTATTCTTTCATAAAAATTGACTCTGCCCAACTAACACACTCAGAAAATCCTATAGAAATGGACAGTTTGTGATGTTTTGTATCCTTTCAAATGCATAACAGCATCAAAAGCTATTTTATGAGTCCTTGGGGACTGATTAAATTTATACAACAAAATTTTTATTCTTGGTACTGTTTAACACCCTCTTGCAGCACTTCAGATTTCTCTGTTTGTGGTTTGAGGAAAAATGGGTAGTGTTTGACTTATTATTATCACCATTTCACAGGGTAGAAAATGCCTCGGTTAACATTCACTTCTATTGAGGGTTCAAGTATCAAGACACACTTGGGGATACTGGTGAGGCTGACAGAAATCGGTTCCTTGGAATGAAAAGTCCTGGAACAAGAAAGCTTCCCCCTTTTTCAATCGCAAGAATCTGAGAGTATGGATGACAGAGAAGAATGGGAGCTAGACATGTCTTCTGCCACAGCATAGAGACACTGAGAGTGTGTAAGCAAGTCAGGCAAGAAGCCTTCTGAGATTGTTTCTTATTTGTGTGAAAATGTGACCCCTTCATTTCAAAGACAGGAGACTACTTATAATCATCTTCAGTGACGGTCAAGTGCTGCTGCCTCCTAATACCAAAGTCATACTGATCTATTTTGTGATAAGGCGAAGGAAACTACAAAAAAATCAGACGTAAAGAAGTCTTGATGAGGAGTTTTTCACGTGATCTCATTGACTCTAGGTGATTTCTTTGGGGAGGGATGTGAATCTCTATCTGACTTGAAGAAAAAGACAAGTGAAACATACAGTCTTTACTGCCACACATCTCATAATTCAGTGATGTAAGTGAATCCTTGCTAGACCCATGCAAGATATACCTACTGTATACGTAATTTACACCTCAAATTTTTTGCCCATTTTATTGAATTTCCTTTCTTTGCAATTGCATTGGTCAAAAAACTCAAGAGCAATTAAAAAATGCTGCCATTTCTTCTGCATTGAAATCTCACTGTTTGAAACATAAAGCTGTATTAGCTCTAACATACGTTTTGCCTTCTTTATTTCTTTCTGACACAACTTTGATATATTACTGAAACATGTATATCTATGTAAGCTAGAGACCATTGGTCATTTAAAAGAAGAAAGCCAAAACAGACAATGAGAAATTCCCTTCCAGGGAATAACTCATGCTTACCTGAGTAAGCAACATGCCTGCCAGTGAGCAAGGATCAATGTAGTCATCCAAAGAAACCATAACACTTTTGTTTACAGAAAAAATGTGGTTGGCCTAAAAGTCTGTGACTTTTCACTCTTTGATAGAGGCCAGATTTCATTGAAATTGCTACAAAGCAGCCAACAGATGCCTTGTGGCACATGGCACACTACTGCCAAGGCTGTATCCATTAATTAAATGCACTTAGGAGTACATTTGGACATAGGATCTGACTAAAGAGGGATGTCCACGGATGTTTATTGGCCTCATTCTCCAGAGCAGGCTGGCTGCATGGGACTAACCCAAGTCTGCTCTGAATCCTGAACCACTCCTGGCAAAATTTCATGTGACATGGAACAGGGTCACACCTGACAGCATCCTCATAGACAGCAGCATTTCAGTATAGGGACCAGGGACAGCCATAATTTAAATTACTAGTGTGGACACATACATAAAGACCAGGGCATAGAACAATGCCCACAAACCTGGTCCGAATAGTGTGTGCTTGCTACCAAGACCAGATGTTTTCACATCTTCATAGTTCTGCTGTTTCTTAGACCGAAGATAACGGAATAAAAAGTTTACAGTGATATAAACCTTTCCATGATGCAAATCAGTAGTGTATATGAGGAAAATAATTTTTTAACATATTTTTTATCTACAGAGGCATGAAATTGTTAGCCTTGCTTACTAAGCTTTCAGTTCCAGAAATAAATTATTTTGTTGTATTTCATCAAAAAGATATACCTACCTCGGTTTGTACTAAAACCCTTGATAAAGCTGTCACTAATCTAGAGTAATTAAATTAAATGCAAACTTTCACCTTTTCCTCACCTCTTACTAAACATATATTTCATTAATGTCATTAACTGAAATCGATGATTATTGAAGAGATCTCATCTTCTTGAATACAAGGTATTAGAAAGAAAAAGAACAAATGGAAGATGTAAATGAATAGGTTTGATTCCATTCCAACTGTCTTATGCAGTATTTTAGCTATTGTAAATGTATTTAAAATAATATATTAATTAAATAAGTATTACCAAAGTTGTCTATTAAGGGTTAATTGATTTTTGGTCAGTCTTTTTTTTTTTTGCACATAGTCCAGAATGATCTTGATGGGCAGAATTCATTTTCCATTAATTCTGTTTAGTTTTGGTTTTTTGGTACGAATTTAGACCATGTTTACCTACATAGAATCTCAAAGAAATGACATTGAATGGGTCATTGAAGACATGGAACACCAAAATTTTACTTGGAGAGGATTTGAATCAGGTATTTAAGTCTTTACTGCTTGCATGCATTTCTTTAGCTCCTGTATATGATGAATATTTTGGGGCAAATTTTGCAGCAGGGACAGGCACCTCCGTCCTTCCATTCAGCAGAAAAAAATGATACAGATGACCTATTCTGAATATATAATACATATTGTATATATTGTATATATACGCCTATATGCATACATAATGGAGTAATAGAAATCTATATAAAATATCAGAAGAAATTAGTTTCAAACTAAACTTTAAAGACCTGGATATAAAGGGAAGTGAGCAGCATCTTTGTCCCTTCTTCCACATCCCAAAATGTCATGTGCAGATCTTTCCCAATTGTCCTGTTGCCCAGAAACTGGAAGCACAAAATTTCATGCGTATAACTAAATGTAAATGTTTTATTCACAGTACTTTGAAGTACATAAAACATACTGCCATAGCTGTTTTTATTTACTATCAGAATTAGATATTCAAACTTCATTTTTCTGAGTTTAAATATCGTAACTTTTTATATCATTAGTAATTTTAGACCAGTGATATCCGTAACAGAAACAAGATTTCTCATTTAAGTAAACTTCTGCATAAATTCGAGAATTCCAGAGAATTTTCAAATATAGAGAATTTATTGACCACTTCCTAAACATTTTGTTATAGTTTGGATTATATAGTAATTATCGACATCCTTGCTTCAGAGAAGTCTTTTTTGTAAAGAATAAAAGATCCATTCAATCAGAGTAGGCTATGAAAAACATAGTATAAGGAGACAGAAAAATTACTATTACAAATTTTTCATTGTTCACAGCTGAATATTTAAATATAAAAGCTTACTTTGTTTTCCTCTAATCGTGCGTTTGTCTGATTTTCCACCAGCTGTTAATATTAGTCACAAGCATGAACCTGGCATATTTAAATAAATATTTACATTTTCTAGTGATTCATACATATGTAACTAAGTTAATCTGGAAAGACCTTATGACATTGATATAACATTAAATCCCCTGCATGTGGTCAGTTGAATGAGAATTAACTGTATAACTACAATGGACAAATAGAAAAAAAACCCACCTACATATTTGGATGCTTTGTTGGTGTCAGTGGCTCATGGGTTGGGAAGAGATATAGCCAGATGCTTAAACACTTCCAGATGTGAGCAGCAGAATTCTTCCAGATATGAGAACTGGACTCAGACTAAGTCTTCTGTGCACCAGCACTGCTCAGGATGTTAAAAGAACAGAACTGCAATGTGCAACTTTATCTTAGGCACCTCAGCACTGAGCGTGAGTTGTCTGAGTCCACCACCCAGGAGGAGCACAACTTTCTAGCTATCAAGATATGTTAAACTGGAATGATACAACCTCCCTCACCAAACGGAGTAGTGGAGGAAAAGCACAGTTTTAAATACTTATGTTTGTCAAACCTTACTGCTGTGTAACTTACACAAGAGGATACATTAAAATCTAGTGGCAGAAGTGAAATTGCCGAGTCAGTCAGGGATATTAATTTTTGTTTGGTGAAAGAACCAACAGTCACATAATTTCTAAATTATGACTTGTCCAGGTGAACAGTCAGGATTTAAATTCATTACTCATATATCGCTGTTAGAGGCTAGGATTTTCCTTTCTTTTTTTTTTTTTTCTTTTCTTTCAGTCAGAGAATTTTCTCCCATTTGTTGCCTAAGAGATAGGAACACCGATACTGAAGAGACAAAGGATGTGGCTGGAAGGAGGAGGAGGGCAAAGGGTGCAGATAGCTGCAGCCTCTCAGCTGGCAGGCTTTCTCTTGGGAAGTGCAGAGATACTGCGAGATTTTGGCTGGGGGGTCAGGGGCTGGGCTCAGCTCCTTGCTCTCTCACTGTCAAGACCAGTGGGGAATGGTTGAGTTGCTGCTACCACGGGGAGAATTCGCTGCCACCACGGAGTCCAGCCCTTTACTGCTTCTTCCTTATTGTGGGGGAGCCTTTGCTCATGAGAGCAGCTGTTGAACTGGGATCTTTCCAACATCCGACATCACAGGGAAGGGGACCCTGACCCCCTTCCCCTTCCTGGAGGGCACCTCTCCCGGCTGTGTGCAGCAGCTGCTCGCAGAAGCCTGGCTGCCACTGCCCAGCACCGCTGTTTTTCTGCCGCCACTTTGGGTTTTTCACTACACTTTTAGCTCAACACCCCATGTCCGCCTGGCACCCCGCTGCTCCTGCTAAGACTGTGGAGTTTCTGCTACATTTTGTTTGCCACCCTGGGGGCTGCTTGTCCCTGCAGTTCCAGCTGCTGCTCCGAGGTTCCTGCTACAGCTCATTTCACCATCTGGAGGGGCACCGGGACCGACTGCTGCTGGGGGTTTGCGAAGGAAGGCCTTTGCCATCTCTCCCGCCAGCCCGCCCGCCATCACCGCGTGAGGCAGGCGTGGCTGAGCTCGTCCCACAGCGCCCCCTGCAGCCATGGGGGAATCATCGCACCTGCCCTGCCCGGCCGGGAGCCACCAGCGCCCCTGCTGGCTGTGACCAGAACTGCACCAGAGGGGAAAGCGCCTGCAGGCGGGAGAAGGCTGCTGTTGGGTCCCTGTTTTTTCCTGTTTGCTGTTGCTGCTGCTGCTGTTGTTGTTGTTTGTTTGCCTTGTTATACACAGATATATATACTAGTAAAAAACGGTTACTTAATTTTCCCATATCTTTGCCTGAAAGCCCTGAAATTTCGAAGTTATAATAATTTGGAGGGAAGGCAGTCACATTTTCTGTTCCAAGAGAGGTTCCCGCCCTCCTTGGCTGACAGCTGTCTTTCAAACTAAGACAACGAATATTAAAACGATGCATCAAGAGTGGTATAACTTGCGATTGCCTTCCTAAGGAAAGGTGTAGCTGCTGCCTCTTAGAGGGTTCATGCACTATTTGTAGAACAGATGAAACACAGCTTCTCCAAAGCACTCTGTTCTATCTTATTTAGTTATTTAGTTATAAAAAATGGTTTTACAATTGCTTACAGACCTACTGCGTTCATTTTTCCTGAAAAAGAGGCCAGGATGTTTTTTAAGGCCTTTATTTATATTCACTAATGAAAAACAAAATCTTTTGAGACAGTAAAGAAGAAATATTATTAATGATGGCTTCAATATAATGATGATATCTTGTCTATGTCTATAATTCGAATCTCTTGGCTTTGTTTACCTTTCTTATTATTTTCTTTCTTTGAAAGTGCTTCTCACTTTTCATCGTCTAAATATTATCTTTCTGACTTGTTAGATACTCTTAAATTCAGTCTTTTCATAATATTTTCAGCACACAGGTAATGACTCAATCTCCTTGGTCTTGTATTTTATGTGCAAAATTTTATCTATCCAAGTTAGATGGCAGCTGGTATGGTAATGACCATACCACATATCACAGATTAGAAGCACAAAACAAAACCAGCAATATGTAAGAAAGACATAATTAACAAAAAATGAGTTGGAATATGACAAGTGTGTTCAGCAGGAATTCAAAGACACCTGTCCAAAAAACTGAAAGCTAGTGATACTACAGAATGCCAGTGTTTCCTTTTGTTCATTTATCTTTTTGATGTTATAAGAAGATAATCCATACTGCAAAGCCAAGATGAAAATAAGTTATTAAGACGTTATGGACATCCTTTCAGGAAGTTTTTTTATAGTTAGACATTTTAATGTGTTTGTTTGTTTGTTTATTTGTGTGTTTGTGTGTTTGTTTGTTTTAAATTAAAGCTCAAATCTGTGGAAATGGTACATGCAATATCACATCTGATAAGAGATAAGGCTTTGGAATGCAAGTACTTCCACACTCTCTGGGCAATAAACAGTCGGCAGCAATCATGGAGACAGAGAAGGAAAGGCAGATCAACACAGTCATCAGGTACAGTGCCCGACTTTTCTCTGCACGATGTTTCTTTAGAAGTTAATTGGTAGTGTTCGCTGCAGTATAGGGAGAAAAATTTCTTCTTTGATGATGAGAAATAATCTGGTCTCTGGAAGACCTCTGATTTGTTGGCACATCATAGATTACCTAATTATGAGTTAACATTCCATAATCACATATTGTAGTTCAGCTGAAATAATTGTGCAGCTTGCTAAATTGCCTGTCCCTGTATTATTTACTTCCAACAATAAAAATGTCTTTTTCAAGAAACGAGGATGAAATTAAGATGTGATGCATATTAGTCATATTCAGCCCTCTGCCCTCTTTATCACAAAAGAAATCAGAAACACTTCATTATGTTTTCAGTCCGTGCATATATCTTAAGGGTATAATGCTGTTATTTCTATTTTCACAAGGTCTGCTTTGTCCCATTTCTTAATTATTTATTTTTCAAGAAGACTGGCACATCATACTCGAATGGGAAGAGGGAACAGTCAGCATCTTTTACCTGTATAGCCTCTAAATCTATTGATATTGGAACTAGAAAAATTGGACCTCTTATATGTGTCAATCCAGTTACTGGCACAGTGAATTTTAGTCAGCAATCTTTTTGTTTCATTGGTGTTACAGGCAGACGAATGGCTAATTGTTCTTCATGTCTACTTTGCACCCAAAAATGCCATTATGATTATCATGCAAACCTTCCGATGGCTCTAAAATGCCAGCACCGAATCTCAGGAATCCTGGACTCAGCAGCTGGGAATATGTGTTTTTTGGGGGAAATGACTAATGCTGTCTTCACAAGGTCCCTGAGCTATGCCCTACAGTGGTGATAAGCAGCTAGTACCCTTTTCTGCAGTTGCAGAACTGTTGCATTACTCCTAATGTTTGATGAAAATTTGGTCTCTGATTACTGAGCTAGATAATGATACTCTAGATGACTGTGAGTGCACTGAAGTGAAAAAGGACCTGGGATTACAGGGTCAGGTTCCCATTTCTGATCCCTGAAAATGGAAATTGGCAAGACAGGGTTTTCTAAATGAGACAAAATATCCACCTATGTGGTGGGTAATCTGTCCCTTTAACCACACTTTTCCCCTTATCTGGTGCTGGTGAAAGCATAAAAAGGAGAAATGCATGTGAGAAATAGCAGTATCACCCAGTATGATAGTCCCTTCAATCTTTCCAGGTAGTGAGGGTACACTAACAAGTATGTAGTTTCCTGGGTATTCCCTCATGTTCTTGTTATAAACTGGAATACTGTGGAGTGGTTTCCAGTTAGCAGGTAGATGACTGAGAGGGGCCATAATGTCATCTAGCTCACTATCTCACTGGCCATAATATATACCTAAGTGCAGCCAGAGTGTTGCAGAAAATGAAAATTATTTACTGTGAACAGTTTAAGGTTTCTTGTTTTTTTTTTTCTCCTTCATGTTTCAGTCTTTTACTGTTGTCTTGTTTGTTGTACTTGGATCCAGGGGGAACCAGAATGTGGTTTGAGCAAGCTCTAGATACCTAAGTCAAAAAATGTAATTTAACATGCTCATATCCCTGTAAGCACTACATCTCGCTAGGAACACATCTCGCTAAGCACACATCTCGTGTGTTCCCAGGTGCTCCTGGTTGGACACTGAGAAACCTTCACAGGGGAACCATGGTCTCCCCGAACTTCTGAGACCCAGGCAGAGAGAGCCAGCACCCACTCCTGAGCAGCTCCTGATCTGACAGGCACACTCAGGTGCAGTGTATTTATGTGCACTAATAGGTGTATGGACACTTAGATGTTGGTATGTAAAAAACACAAAGATTTTCGCCTTTAACGATCACCAAAAGCTTTTCCCCTGAATGTTTTCTTTTAAAGAAACCCCTATCAGTTCCATCCTTAGACTGAAGTGATTTTTATCCATGGCTTTCAGCTTTAGGAGAATGCCTTAAATATCAAGATGGTTCGGAGTATATATCTGTCACTTTTCTTATGAAAGGCAGACAAATTGTAGGCAGAAAAAGGCCATTTAAGTGAGGAATGACCATGAATCCAGTAACTCCTACAGAGTGATAATTCAATATGCAATTCTTTCTCACATTTCAGTAAGACAAAGATATGTATTTGTCTTTACATAGATTTTTCAGAAGAAGAAAATCTCAGACGAATGAAGATGACTATTCTTACATAAACTTAGATGATTATTTTAATAAATGAATGTAATGCACAAATACAAGTGACATTTTAAAGAACTTTGTGGGTGACCTTGTCTATCTTTTTGTTTAGTACAAATTGATGGTTAGAAGAAAAAGTAATAAAATTTTCTATTTAAATGCTGTATGAACAATTTAACTAATGATCAGTAATATTTTAATTTCATAACAAATTTTTGATATGGGGATAAAGGACTGTGAAAGTTTTTTTTATTCTGTTCTGTGTAAGAAAAGGCTTTCCTTTTCCTTGTCTAGGGAAAAAAAGAGAGTTTATGACCTTCAGAAAAAGGGCAGGCAGTTCAGCAGAAGTACAAGGATATCACTGGGTCATGTAGAGAGAAAATTAGAAAGGTGAAAGCTTGGCTAGAACTCAATCTGGTCACTGCTGTGAAAGACACTTGTTTTTATAAATACACCACCAACAAAAGGAGGGCCAAGGAAAATCTCCATCCTTAATTAGATGGGGGGAGAAAATCATTGTCACCAAAGATAAGAAAAAGGCTGAAGTACTTTGTGTATGCTTTTACCCAGTCTTCAAGAGTAAATTGGGTTCTCAGGAAAACTGGCCTCCTGAGGTGGTAGACAGGGATAGAGAGCAGAACAGACCCCCTGCTATCCAAGAGAAAGGAGTTAGTGACCTGCTGAGCCATGTAGACACTCGTAAGTCTATGGAACCAGATGGGATTTGTCCAAGAGGATTCAGGGAGCTTGCAGGAGCGCTCACCAAGCCACTCTCCGTTACTTACCAGCAGTCCTGGCTCACTGGGGAGGTCCCAGAGAACTGGAAGCTGACCAGTGTGATGCCCATATGCCAGAAGAACCTTAAGAAAGTTCTGGGGAACTACAGGCCTTTCAGTCTGACGTTGCTCCACTCTCTACAGATGCCTGAAAGGTGGTGGCTGATCTCTTCTCCCAGGCAATAAGTGACAAGACGAGAGGAAATGGCCTCAAGCTGTGCCAGGGAAGCGTCAGATTGGACATCAGGAAAAAATAAATTTAGAAAATTATGTTCTCCGGGCAGCAGAATCAAACTCATATGTGAAAAGTGAGATGGAAAGCTTTTATCTGGTAATTTTTGCAGGAAGTCCCTTAAATGCAGAGTAACTTTGCTGCTCTTTGTCAGCTCCTGGCAAAGAAATTGCACAAGTTTAAAGCTAAGAAAAAAATAAACTATGGTTACCAATTAGGTCAGGGCTCTGAACATGTGATTTTGAATACAATATAAAGATGTCTTTTTTTTATCCATAATGATAAGAGTTGTACTAACTCTTAATGGATACAATGGAAGATAATCTGGTGGCAATGTTAAAGTGGCAAGAGATAAAAGACAAGCTTCATCTTTGACTCCTAAATTGTGAAATTCATATGTCTTACCCTGAACACAGCATAGTATACAGAATTATTACATTAATTTTACATAAGTGTGGAGTTCTTTTGAAATTCATTGTGACATAGCTGCTGTGTACTATAAGTTCTAGCTCTTCCCTAAATATTTCATTACAACTGAAACACAGAAAATCACTGTTCCTGTGCAGTCTTTTTTCAAAATAATCTTATTAGGGCGTAATTTTGAGATGTTACTGTTACTGTTGGAAATGATAAAGTCATCATAACTCCCTGCACCCAGACATATAAAATAGGTGTCAGACAATTCTATGTTTAAAATACTGGTGACTGTAATTTTCCATCAATCTGAAAGACTGGGTCATTGGTCTGCATTTGTGACGGTGTCACATGGTTGAATACAACCAGAGATGAATCTGAACCCATCCACACTCGAGTGTTTGGTCAATACAAGTTATTGCTCTTTACCTTTTAGCCACGAATGAGTCTCCTTCTCGCAGAGCAAGTAGCAAAATTTAGATTTATCCTTAAGCCTGGCTGACAGAGATTGTGTCAGCACAAAGAAAGCTTAAACTGGAATTTGCTTGACTTGAGGCAGCGCTCTTTAGAGGGAAAAGGGAAGGGGGCTGAGGAGGTTGTATAATCATACAACATAAATATTTTGTTTGCATGACATACTAAAGAACTACCGAGAAGAAACTGAAAATGTACTGTGATTTCAGTAAGATGTTTTTTAAGCAACTGAAGTTTACAAATGGAGAAGAGTTATTTATTCTGCAATTTGAGTGGGAAAAACATGGGGGGTTTTTTTGTAGAGCATGTCATTTGGGCATCAACAACATTTCTGTAATTGATTTCTTAAGAAATCAAAATGGACTTCTGTGAAATGATTGAGTGTTTGTCTGTTCCTTCTTACTAATAGGTAAAGGGGAGTTTATTTCCAGAAATCATGTCATTACATGCTTTTAGTACTGGAACATTGTGTCTTTGCTACAAGCAGAGAAACCAAGTGCAAATTGTCCCTAAATGTTCCTGTAAAAGGGAGAAAAAGCAGTGATGTCTCGATAAGTGTTATTAAACAGGTAATAATAATCACAGTATAAACAATTGCTAAGTGTCTGCTCTTTAGTGTCTTATGTTGAGGAGTTGAGATGGTGAAAGACTATGAAGGAAAAAAAGTAAATGGATACTGAAGAATTTTAAACAAAGCGAGAAAAAAAGGCATTCTTTGCAGTTTGTCACTGGTGCAAAGGATTTACTCTTGTTTAATATCAGCTACATTACCATTCTTTATCCTGCTAAGACAATTGTTTAGTATTGTATTGTCTGTGTCCCATTGAATGATTCTTGGAGCATCTTAGTCCAAACTACCTCAGTGGCCAAAAAGTAGGGAGTAATACAAATATTTAAAGAAATACTTTTATGACAGTTGCACAAAATTCTGAATTGCACCTAGGAAATAAAATCAGATTGAGCTAGGAAAATTCCCTGGATATTGCTCTACTGTGAAAACTTGCTAAGTATATGTGTCGACACAAGTATGAAATGTAGTGCAGTGTGTATAGTAAACTTGCAATCAAATTTCAGCTCTTCATTCAGAATTTCAAAAGCAAAGATGCTTTTGAAAGCAGGAGAAAATGAGGAACCATGCTCTGGTGAAGAAGGAAGGTGACGATCATCTCTATTCATCTAAATCGTTAAGAAGCAGCTGATGTTTAGAGGAACATTCTTGTCATAATAATACTGTAATGTGATAAATATTAGTATCATCTGTTTAATATTTGATCTCTGGTAGTCCTTTGCTTAAAACCTCATAATTTTTTCCCCTCCATTTCATTCTTTGATTTCTCTGGGCTTATAAAGCACCACCAACATGAATATATTTTTTTTCTTTTTTCCTTTTGGTTCCTTCTCTCCCGGGGCAGACAATACGGCATTCACAAAAGCTAGGTTTATAGGATTGAGTAATAAGCTGAAACACTGAGTGCTGAGGCTTTTCAGCTCTCTGATATACAGAGCTCACTGGTCCTAGCTCTACAGAAAGCAAGTTTTAGACTGAGTTGCTCCCCTAAGCTGTGTTTTACACATGGTGTCAAGTTTTACATAGGAAATCATCCCTGGACTTTCAGGCAACCCTAGGGCATAGCACACTATTGTCTGGCCTGTCTTGTGTCTGTGACATGGGTGATTCCGTGTTTCTTTCCCCTGTCCATGTAAGGCTTGGTCAAAAGTTTCATGGTTGCTTTCTCTGACCTTTGTGAGCAAAGATATGTTCCTGCAGATCAGCCTTCCTTGGCACACTGAACCATGTTCATCGCTCATCTAGGTTGGGTATGGTAAGGGAGAGAAGTTTAAAAAAACAACTCTGGCCCAATTCAAAGTGACGATGCAGCAGTGCCCTCAGGGGTCTCTGGCAGCAGAGGTACCTGTCTCAGGGCCATCTGGGGAGCAGGACAAATCTGCTCCAGCCAAACGGATGCTCACCTTGGCACCACTGTCCGTCTGGCAGCACAGACAGTAAGAACCCCACAGTGATTCTGGCACTGCTGAAAAGACCTGTCTTGTAACTGACTGCCCGGAAATTCAGTTTAAACATGTATTGTCTCGTCTAAGCCCATGGCCGTGTTACTTTGCAGCTCAGGATCTCTTCTCCTCTTTACCCCTGACTTGTACTGCACTTAAGTAGTTTCTAATAGCATAATAACATAAAGATGAAAGAAGTGTTTGGGTTTTTTGCGTTAGAAAAGAGCTTCTAGGTACAAAAGGAGTTCTTTTTCCAGTTCATGAACTGGAAGATATGAAAAAAAATCTTGTAATTAAAGTTGAATTGTGTGAAAACTTTGAATTGTGTTGCACAGTTTCCAGTAGGGATTATATCTGTATCATCTATATCTATCTATATCTATAAATCCATCTGTATATCTACTATTATATATAAATCTACCTTCAAAAATTCACTGCATTTTTATGACTTCTATCATAAGATAAATCTAAAGCATATTAAAATATTTTATTTGCATGATATAAAGGGCTACAAACTATAGAAATATATTTTGTTTCCTAGCTTTTAGCATAGGAGTTACTACAGAGATGTATATTGACTTTAAAAAATGAGAAAGGGTGGGAAAATAAGTGGAATTTATGCAATTTACTCCCTCAACTTGGAAAAGCATCAAGGAGGTCCCTGAAGTATTTTACAGTACACAGTTCAGAATTTTGACAGGTCCATTAACATCATGAATTGTAATAATATTTTAGCTTACATAATGAAAGGCACTGTGTGCATGACATGAGTGGACATTCTTACACTTTTAGCAAATAATGATTCTTATTTTATTTGCTATAAACTCATTGCTATTCTTGTTCATTGCAAGAGACCTTACTCTCACCAAAAAAATACCTTGTTCTGGAAAGAAACCCTTAGGAATTTTCTATTCCCAGCTTCTCCCTGCTCTTGTGCTGAGGTTTGACAGCCCTGTCACAATAAGAGCATGATCATGACACAAGTCTGGTTTTATTTCATTTCTCTTCAATACTATTTCTAATATGGATCAGTTCAACCTCTTTCATTTCAAGGTCCCAAAAAGAATCATGTTATGTTTGCTTTACAGCTATAAAGTTATTGTCTCATATTGTGACTTAGGGTATGGACGTTTATAATCAATTTTTAAAAAACCCAACACCAAAGCAAACCAGAAATAAATCCCACCTCAAAAATACCACAAGACTTTGAATACTTTATAAAATGTATTGGTTTGCATCTTTCTGCAAGTCAACAATTTTTTCTAATCAGTAGACCTGTGTTTCTGAATAATAACGCTCCCATTTTCCCTTACCCCACATATGATGATTACTTAGGTTGAAGAGGCCATTAACAAAGTCCATCCTTTAATGAACCAAATTATTCCTTTGAGTTTAACATTATCATTTGCAGAGCTTTCATTAAACATAAATATATAGTACATAATTTAGCTTTCTGAACAAAAATACCTTGTAAAATCAAGCATCTGACCATGAAGGGCATAAAAATTTTCTTCAAAAAGTCACATTTCGAATTTGTTCAAAAGCGAACAAAGAAGCTTCAAAACCAGTCAAATGTTTTACAGGACAGCAGGTTTGTGATGTGAGTCTCAGGAGTGGTGCATTTATGGGGGAAATTTGATAAAGTATTGCTCAACATTAACTGTGAGAAAATAAGAACTTTACCCAAAGAAACTGAAATAGCATAACTAACAATTGAATGGAATAGTAAATTTTTCTGAGCATTTTGACAGCATAGATGAGATTCAGAATTGAACGAAACCAAGCGAGAAACAACTTTTGTAAACATATTTTCCCCAAGCTTTCTCAGGTTGTCATTTGCATTGATCTAGCCCCTTCATGAAATTAATCTTCATCACACATGTCATGTGCTACCTCTTTCAGTCAGTTCTTTTGACTAATGTTTTTTGTAAAGGAAAAGCGTGAAGAATAAACTACACAGAAAGAAATATTTTTTACAAGTATCCCTATAATTAATTTAGTTGCTAGCTCTGGCTTTCAGTGGTATTGTGCTTTATCCTGTAATTGCTTTCCACCTATGTCTTCTACAACACCCACGCTGCTTATTTGCTGCTGCTGAGGAAATAAAAGCTGTTTTCATGACTTCATTTAATCATTTGAACTTGCATCATTCTAAGCCAATGACTGTTTTTAAAGATAATTCCAAGTTCGAGGAAGGCTTATAAATATCTGCTATAAATATTGAAGTTAGAATAGCCCTTCAGATTTTCTGATTTCCTAAAGAATATTAGTAATAAGCAGAAAAACTTGTAGATTGTTCCTAAACTTTGGATTAAAGTATTTAACCTCAGTTGCACAGCAAGGATGCCTGCAAGAAATTAAATAGTAACAAACCAGGCAAAAAAATAAACCTCTGACTTTTAGAGAGTTCATGTTTCTGTAGCTCTTGAAAAGTTATAGTAATAAAAAATACCCAAGAGTAAATGTGTGTAGAGTTGCATTACCTCACACTTGCAAATTCCCAGTGTGTTAGCCAGTGGGTCACAGAGGGATGGGATTTGATAGGAGACAGAAGAAGAGAGACAGAAGATCCACCTGTTGATTGTGTATATAGTTCTGCAAGAGGGTTGTCTGTAGTCAGATCTGAAGAGAAGGAAGTTGTGTCTGACAGTTCTGTCCATCCTGAAAATTGTGACTAGATCCTAGAAGAAATGCATTTTTTCTCATTTATGTGAACATTAATGGCATAACTGCATACCTATTTTTTCCTTTAAAATTGAAGTACATTTTATTTCTACAAACTTTAGCTGCATTGAAATAATCTATAACTTGGTAGTAATTATATCATAGAACAGTAGCTACACTAACAATATTTTTTAATTACGTATTTCCTTTTATTTTCCTAGGATGAGGAAGAAAAGTGTGAAACATCAAAGCTGCAGAATTAAATGGCATACCATTCAGTATTCCACTGAGTATATGAAACAGCCTTTTACTGCCCATGCTGATCTTTAGCTTTCTTGTATTACCAAGTTATGCGGCTGGCTACATATATGCAGTTATGGATACAAATGAATATAATTGATATCTGCTCAGTTCAATCATGGTAAACTCAGGCCTAAGCAATAGTATGACATGGTTGGAGCATGGTGCTATTAAAGACAAGGCTGTGGGTTTGACCCCTGTGNCATGTGTGTGGTTTTGTGAGAATCCTATTTTAAAAACAAGTTGCTTTTATAAAGGTGGAGGGGACCACCTGTGTAAATGGGGATATTGTAATTTTATTCTCATCTCTTAACAGATAGCTGCCAAGTTACCATTTTAGCTTTAAATTAAAATAGTAATAGGAAGCTTTAATTTACAGCATCGTAATGATGTTTCCCCTCTGAATTTTTAGATTTTTCTTTTAAAAAGAGATTTCCAAGGTTAAGGATTGTTTTCTTATTTACTGCTAAATATATTTTCTGCAGTAGATGCACCTGCCTCTCAAGATCAGTGCAACAATTATATGTATTTATTGCAGTAATTATAGAACAGCATATTCCAATTCCAAGTTTAAGTTTTCTTGTGTTAGATGCTTATGTGGGTGATTAATGTTTCTTTCATCATTTGGCTAGAAACTTAAATTAATTTTAAAATGCTGTTGTCAACAATTAAGAAATATCACATATACTATTGCATATTCGAACTAAAAGCCAAGATTCTTTCATATAAAGTTTGACAACACACATTAACTAGGAATAATTCCTTTGATTATGTATAGAGAATAGCTATTCATTTGTCAATACATATATTGACAATGGTGCTGCTGTTCGGTAAAATCATGATTGTAACACATCTTTATTCTGTCACAGTCATAAATTAGTAAAGTTTAGGACAACCTGCACGTGTGTCATCTTTCGGCCACTCATTCTGTACACCACAAATACTGCCCAGAAGTGATCTCCGCCTTGGTCCTCCTCCTCTTTTATGTTGTAGGGAAACATGAAAGCACTTCACACGATTGGCAAACAGTCTTACAGCATTTTTAACAGGGCTAGGCACACATAGTCTCCTTAATCTGACTGCCTTCAGGGCTGTTGCTTTAATACTCCTGGCGTAAGGAGGCAGCACACTGCTGTGGCTGGTTATTGAAGAAAGAAACCTTCCACTAAAAATTAAAAAAGGTGTTACTCGTACTAAAAAAGAAAAACAAGCAAATGTTCTTAATTTTATTTCTATCCTTTTTCTCTGAAAAAGAATCCAGCAGCTACTGGTAAATGAAGAGTGAGTCATAGCTCAGTTCAGACTGTTCTAGCATTTTTCTTAGCTGTATCTTCCATTTTTACTTTAAATACGTTTAATTGGTTGTAGTAGCAGGTTGCCAATCTGAAAGACACCTGCTAAAGTAAACTAAAAAAAAACCATAGCTACTCCAAGGACTTTAAAATATCAATCCTACAAACGTTTGCACGTTCATATAACTGTATCTGAAGTACTAGTCCAGTGCAAACAAAACAGTTAGAGCTTTTGGAGAATGGAACCCCAGTTTCACTTTTTTTCCCCTGTTTTTTGTAAACTGATATCACTCAGCAATTTTTGTAGTCTAGGTTTAGTCTGTTGAATATCTTTACATTGTGTGTCAGCTTTGTCTTCCTTCGACAGAATCTTGCACTATTTGGTCTGCAAGTAACTTATGCAGTTGAGTGAGGAAAAGAATTACTGCTGTAACTATGTAATTTATGTTATCGAAGTTCCATAGAGGAACTGTGCCATCAGGAATAATTAGAAATACAGTGATAGGGTTAAAAATATAAAAAATTGAATACTAGAGAATAAGCTTTTCAAGAAAGACTTATTTTCATGTTAATAAGTTATTATTGATATTATGACTATTATAATATTAATAATCATATTTTCATATTAATAGTATTTGCTATTCAAAGAAGATTACTTTTTGTTTGGAGAACAAAGATAAGAAAACAATGCAGAGATTTATATTGTGGCAACACTGTCCCCTGAAATGACAAGACATGCGAAATAGATAGAAATTTCTGCCTAAATGAATCATTAAGAAAACTGCAATTAAACAACACTATTTTGTGCAAGTTTGAATTAATTGGTAGCTTTTGCTGAACTTCAGATTCAGGAAGCTCTTATGGAGGATGTTTCCATCACAGTGAGTGATGAAAGTAGAGGAGGTTAAGGCAAAGAAATGTCATGGTTAACTGCAGTTCCCTAAATTTAGCAAAGGAGTTGACTGGAGATTTGACAAGATTATCTCATGGCTATGTCTACACGGGTACCAATATTCTGTGCCCTGTAAGATGACTTTTGTTGATCCTCAGGCTACTGCCAATTCTAGTACTGGGACTTTTCCAGCAGCAGGCTCCTAATGATGAAAAAGCTGAGGCCACGAAAGTCTTAGGGTTTTATGTTCAAGGGTCACTTACATTCTACGGTCACTCAAGAAATACTGTTCTTTAACAATATCTGTGTGTATGGGCGTTTTCAAAGTAATCTGTAACACATATTGAAGTGTACTGGAAACCTGAGCAGACTGTTTGGGTGGGAAAGGTATTCGCTGTGTGGCAGCACTCTCTGTATCTGCCAAAACATTATTTTTTATTTTATATATATATANCTGAGTAAACCTAATGAACATTGTTCGAATTAAGTATTTTTACCAGGGAGTTAATTACCAAGAGCTCTTTTTTTTTAAAACTTGAACTGTATCATAATTTACAAATGTAAGAAATCCTTTAAAGTCAATAACTGTAGAAATATCAGGTTATATTCTGTGCTCATAGGCATGTATAGGAGATGATGTCACGTGATGTGAACTATTTCAAATTTTCAGACACTAAGAAATCATAACCACATGAAGTGAAATAGGAAATATATGTTTCTCAGTGATAGCACCTATACTTAAAATTTATTCATGCACCCTGAGTTAAACACATAGTAACCTCATGACTGTATAAAGTTGTGTTCCTCTCGTGGGCATACCCATCAACTAGAAACAATATTTTAGGATAATAATTCATTTATTATGACAGAAATTAATTTCTAAGTATGCCTGCTTTTAAATACCAAGTGAAAATAAACTAAGAATATAATGACTTATCTGGAAAATGACTTCCTAATATCTTCTTGTTCAGTTTTTGTTTTATTTGAAAGTTTTTTAACTCGTCTAACTCTGCCCGAAGGATGGTAAATTTTTCATTTGGTGCCTTTGTGTTTTTGATTTTTAAACAAATGTAATTTTAAAGTATTTTTTTATATTTATTCTTTCAACATATATGGAAAAGTCAGTGCTTGATATTCTATATGTTTTTAGAATAAAAGCCAACCTGTGTACTTCAGCTTTTCTCTAAAATAAGAAAAACCCCAAAACACTAAAAAATCCCAAACAAATTAGGATTTAAAATGGAAGACAGGTTTCTTAGAGATTATAAATCCTTAATATGTGATTTTTTGACCAAGACTTTTAAAATCACATTTGAAAATGCGGTAAAGCAACTTGGTATGTATAACTTCTGGAAAGAAAAAACACTAGTGCTTTTTGTATACACTCATTGCACTCTTTAAATGTCTAGTATTGGAGTACTAATAGGGTGCAAAAAGGTAAGGGATTTTTAGGCTGTTGTTAGCAGTGTAGTTTTCTCTCTCTCTCTCTTTTTTTTTTTTTAATATAAAATTAAATCCTAGAGGAGACTCTGAAAAGTGGAAACCTACACTAACTTCTACGGGTCAGTCTGTTCAGGCTAGCATACGATTTAACATGGCACTAATCATCACCTGTCATCATTAATACTGATGACCAGGGACACATACAAATATTCTTAGACATTTACCTAGCTATGTATTCTTGCAGACTTTCAGCTGTAAAAGACTGGATTATTTATCTGATGTCAGAAGAAGTAAATGGCATTAACATAGCATTGAGTGCAATAACTTAGATCCCTCCTGAATGCAATAATTTCTATTTTGTTTCAATATCTTTTTTTGCCTTCAAAATTATTTTAATATTAAAAAAAATTTAAACAACCACATGTAATTGTATAATAAAAATTTATTCAATTGCACTGAAGTTTATATTCAAAATTCTTTGAGAAAGGACTCTAAGCTTAACTGTCCATACAAAGGTTATATGGTTGCTAGCCATAACCATGAAATGTTAATAAGAATCAAATCAGCTCTGTAACCATATGGAGTTAAAAAACTGACACAATGCACCCTGTGGTGTGTAAGTGAACTGTATTGAGTGCTAGTCTAATAGTAGAATTTTGACAAAGACCTGTCATGATTTTTTTTTTTCTCTGTGTGGTTGCTTTGGGGTTTTTTTCTGCTGTTCTTTGTTTTGCTTTTAACTAAATAGAAGAAAAACTACTTGTTGGAACACCAGAAAACCACTTCTTTGTGACAGATTGATGAAGATATATCTGTTCCCCTTCAGGGAAATATTGTCATCTGTTAAGTTAATTCAGAGGCACAAAAATAATTTTAGCTTACTTCTGCTACAATGCACGACTGAAACCAAAGCAATTTCAAATGTTTAGGATTGTCTTAGCCACACCACAGCAAGTCTCCTTAGAGCTTGCTGTTCGAGACCTGGAAATAATATGATACATTGGATAGAAGGGGAAATCTGCTTTCCAAAAAGCCTCTTATCACTCAGAGCAAAGACACAGTTTAAAACATATCAATTCACCCGTGGAGACAGCCATGCGGAACCAAAAGCCCCTTTCTCACTGACCAATGACATAGTCAATAGAGATGGTAAAGTAAGAAAGGGATAAACCATTTTTTTTCTGTGTGACTTTTACCAAAAAATGATGTCCTTGAAGTTATTTTTAAAAAACTCTTTCTCTACTACTTATAGACCTACTGAGTAGGTCTATAAAAGAACAAGACAAAAAGACGAAGTCTATAAAACAGAAAGATAATCCACTCTCAAAATAGGTTAAAGCATTTTTGATCATTTTCTTTGTCAATTCTAAAGAAAAAATCAATCTTTTGAATTAAGTTTTAAAAAGGAATTTTACAGGCAATATATGAAATAAAGAGTGGAATAGAAAATGGTTTATGTCAACCGATAATGGAGTACAAGGCTTTTGCACTTAACCTTCTGGACTCAAATCGGGGTTAGTGTGGTGGTGCAACCCCACTCCACCCTCCAGGCTGAACAGTGATCTCAGAAATGTTTGTTAGGCCTCGTCCTTGATAAGAAGCTCCTGGGCTGAGCTTCTCTTGAGCTTATCAGAGACAGTCTGCCCCCAGGAACTTGTGCTGACTAATGAGCTCCTGCTTTTTAGTGAACAGCTTTTCAAACTCATTTTTCTTGCCTGAATAACAAACCCAAGTGGAATAATATTTTTGTTCTCAAAATTTCAAAGAAAGCTGACTTGAATTGCAACCAAGACAGAAAATTACTATGACAAAAGCCAGCTCTCTCGGGGCCTTAAAAACATCAGCCCTAAGAGAGACCCTTTGAGCCCTCCTGGACTCCAGTGGGCTGTGGCCACTGCCTTCCCTCTGAGTGGGGTCTCTCAGAGCCAGTGAACTCTCAAAGTTGCTATACTTGCAGGACTGCTCAACAATGATGATGGATCCTGGGCTGATATCCCCATCTCCTCAAGGCTCAACCCTTCACCTGTTGAGAATACGCAAAGACACTTGAAGTGTTTATTTCACTGAATTTGAAGGGAATTTTTCATAGGTACCTTGTACAGACTCTATGCTTGTGCGCCTGCAAGTGTGAATATGCTATAGCAAATGCACTATGAATTTTGGTCTCCTAGATTTCGAGTACTTTAGGTTTATAAGTTTGTTCTGTAAGTTGCTGTCGTGGTATAGTAAATTCTATACAAACGTTTTGCTAAATTGTTTAACTTAAGTTTTCAATTAAGTGTTTTAGGTTTAAGATAAGTTAAGTGCGGTTGGGCGTAAACTGTTGATCAAGTCTGGGCTTAGTTTACAACCGTGGACTACTCTGAACCTTGTGACTCAAGAGGAGAGATTTCCATATTCCTTTTTATCCTTACCCTTTCCTATTCTTTTCGTTGTCCTTCCCTCTTCATCTGACCTCTCCCCCGACCCCATAGTTTTGGGTTTATTTCCATTCAGGTTGATTGATTTTGGATTTTTTATCATGCTGTCGCTTTTAAACCTGATGTATACCTGCTAATAATTTTTCCAGTTATTCTTTAAGAGACCTTAAAACACTACTTCTTGACAGTAAGACAAGGATTAACATCCAAGATGCAAGTTCATCTCAATTTCCTGCAATGCAAGCCTGAAATGAGCAGTATCACTATAGCAATCTAGACTAACACCTTTACCCTTGGGCTAACTATTCACAGGAGTCTTTTCACCAGGGAGAATAAAGTACAACCTAGACAGGTATTTTAATGGTTACAAGCTCTGCCTGAGTAAGAAAACCAAGATCAGCCCCTACTCTACTCAAATGCAGAAGGGAGAATAAAGCCATTTGCAGGCTGGAATCTGGGGAAGGAAACCCAACAGATGGGGTTACCTTTTGGAGTTAACCTATTACATTGTAGGGAAAATTTCCTCTGTAGCCTTTCTTTTATCTATGAGACATGTACACTGGAGATAGTCCCACTTCTTGCTCTACTCGCTGCTGCATCAACTGACTATTTCACTGGAAGCATAAAAATATTTGCTGACCCTCTAGAAGAGTTTGTGTAGCACATTTCAAAAGGATCTAATTTTATAGCTGAAAAAGAAGGTGTGACAAGCAGAGTTTGAAGCTGAGAGCTGCTTCCGATAACAAATTGTTAAAAGGCAAGAATGAAAGGCATGAAGTTAAAAAGGATCACTGCTTTTGAAATTTTTTCAAGAAAATTTTAATTCTCCAGCTGTAATTTGCTTTTCTGTAGTTTGTAGATCACTTCCTCCAGCAACCTGAGGGAAAATTCAATGTGTAAGATTTTGGGACCCTAGCATTGCCTTATCCAGTGTACTATGGATGCATAAAAATTATTATTATAGCTGAGAAAGTACAGGACTGCTGTTTCTTCAGAAAAAATTTAAAAACATTTACATGTCATTAACTCTTACACCTTATTTCTTCATATCGCTGGCGGAGGGAGTGCTGAAACCTGCCATCTTCAGAGGAGATGTTCCTTTCAGGACATTTCCTCCTCAACTTGTCTCAAATCGAGACAGGTAGATGCTATAAATTGCTTCAGGAAAAATTAGAATACAACATATAGAATCTTTACCCAAAGGCACCGTAACAATGGTGCTGATTTGTGATAATCTCATTTTACAATCTGTTTTTGAATCAAGCTTTGAATTGGTTTATCCTGCATGAAATCCTCAGTCTTTCATAGATTTTCATTACATCTACATTAAATTTGTCTTTGTGTCCCAGGCATACACAATTTTCATTAAGGTCTTAACAGTTACTGATAGAGTTAGTGAAATACTATGAAAGCTGCAATTCTCAGAAGCATTGAGTAATATTATTGCTCAATTATGACATCATGATTAAGTAATTTATACACTGAATAATTTGATGAGATCATCAGTCCATACTACCCTAAGTTGTACTGTAGGCTGATCAAACATGAGTAAGGGATAAGGAAAGAAACATTCAAATATGGCATGAGAGTGAGTCCAACACATTGAAAACAAACTGCTAGAAAAGACACAGGTATCCAGTCTCAGTGAAATTATGTAGCTTGTTGAAAAAGATCCATAAAAGCGACTGCAGATGTCTATTTATGCTACAGAAGCAGGAGACATACAGGTAAAATACTTTTATTGCATGGTAGCTTACTTTGCAAGAAGTTTCCAGTGGAGACAAGCCCCCAGTGAGAAAGCTTTTCCCGTAGGTCTTTCTCAAATGAGACATGACCCAAGATGAAAGAATCCTTTTGAGGTAGTGTAAGAAGGATTTTTTTCTTAATTCTATCCAGAAATTTTGTAAAAGAGGTACTTTTAAAGTTTGATGTTCAAAATGAGTGTTCCTACTCTCAGCTCTTTTCATGCATTTCCTTACAACAAGTTCCTCTAACACATAAATTATAGACTATCTGGAAATGGATGAACAGTTGGGATTCCTGATTGATGAGCAGAGCGCTTTTCTGAACACTGATGTACGTAGGGATCCAAACTCTTGTACAAATTTCCTGTGCTTGATATACTTGCACTTAAATTCAAAATACATGATACAATTCTAGAGTGGTGAGAAAACATTCAAAACTATGAGTTTATTAAGACTTTGGCTTTGTAAAAACATTATGAAGACAATCAGACAGATATATATCTCTAGTCAGTTTACATTTGCCTGTTTATTTTTCCTAACCTGATGGTTTTGGTATATCACTCACCAGCCTTCCTACCTCACGTATCTTTATGAAATATTGAACACAGAGGAAGCATAACACAGGATCAGCAGCATCACTAAAACTGAGAAAAGTCAGTTGTGACTAACAGAGAAGGCAAAGAACACCCAAATGATTTACAGCAGCTAGTCAAACTACATTCTGCTGGCTGAAAGCACTTGTTTCATAACTTTACTTGTCATTCATATTGTATGCCAAGCCTCTTGAGTCAGACTTAATTCTCAGTGATTTATGGTCACTACATTGAATTCTATTAAGTTATTTTCTAGCAGAAAACAGAACATAGTAGTTTGGTTTTGTTTTCCTGCAAGGCAGACTAAATTTAAATAATAAATTCAATAGAATGCAGTTTGTCCACGTTGTTTTTCGGTTTTTTGAAATCTCATCACGAGTTAAGAATTCTATCAGGCCCCTTATTGACTTCTAGACTTAAAAAATAGAGTTGCACCTAACAACAAAGATATGAGATTCAACAGCATGCAAAATTTTCTAGGCTACTCTTCATAAGCAATTACTTTTCTCTTTACTCAAATCCTTGCTACAAAGGCCACATGAAAAAAAAGGTGAAACTTTCAAACTTTTAAGAAATAAAGCTTGTTTTTTCGGCTATATCAGTTCCTGATAACTTTTAAATACCTCTTTATATAAAACATAAAATAGAGGTGTTATTCGCACATCAGTCCATTAATGACTATTTCTGTGTCATTGGCATACTGCTTAGTTTTAGTCTTTAGTTATTAATTTTCCTTTTAGCAAAACATCTTATTTCTACTGGCTCAAATCCACAGAAGCCCACTGAAAGTAATATTGCTGTAAATTATAATAAATCTCTGACATTACAAATTACAAGATAATTTACTAGGTGTCCAAAAATAGGTACAAACACACTTGTCCTCTTTATTTTGTACAGTAGCCTAAATTTGCTGTAACTATGCAGACTTTATTTTTCTCCATACTCCTTTTAAAAAATATGAGGTTTAGGCTGCTGTCTTGGTCTCATTGTGTCATGATTACTGAAGTTCTTAGAAATGTCTCTGCCCGAATTAAGGTGCTAACGAGACCATATGCCAGTGACAGTAGTATGGGTTTTATTTGATAGTAAATATGAGAGAGAGAGAGAGAGAGAGAAAGAAAGAAAGAAAGAAAGAAAAGAAAGAAAAGAAAGAAAGAAAGAAAGAAAGAAACAAAGAAAAAGAAGAAAAAGAAAGAAAGAAAGAAAGAAAGAAAAAGAAGAAAAAGAAAGAAAGAAAGAAAGAAAAAAAGAAAGAAA
>VZTF01003816.1:243409-272979 GCA_013397755.1 Cnemophilus loriae
GGGGACAGAAAGAGAGTGACAGGGACAGAATAAGGAAAATATCACCGCTCCATGGATCCCAACAATGCTCTGTTGATCCTCTCCTGCTGGTTTTGGTGGTGAAGGTCCCCCTGAAAAGCACAGAATCTGATGGGTTAAATACACCCAGGCCAGGTAGGAAAACCCAGGCACCTCCCTGGGTGGGGGAGTTTGCCATTCTCTCTTATAACTCACTCCAGGTTTGTTGCATCACACGCAGTCCTGTGGTGTAAGGCCTCAGGAATGACTCTGGGAGGCACTTCGGGAGGCCTTTGATGGATTATGACACCCACTCAGCTGCCTCTCACGTGAATGTCCCATGGATGTGGCCTTCCCAAGGCTGGGGGTTCCACAGATGATTTGTGTAAGGGAGGATGGGTGTTCAGTGCCTCTGACCAGAGGTTACACGCAAAATCTCCTCCCCCCATCTCATTTCAGAGGGGGGGAGTCTGTGTGAAACTGGCCTCTGTGGGCTGTCGTCTCCCCCATCCCAAACTCAGCCAGGGAAGAATCTCTGCTGTGTTTGGATTTCTTGTGGATGCATTCCTCTCCTTCAGCCTTGTTTATTTTTTCCTAGGCCTGAGATGATTAAAATATGGGCTTTCTCTTTATCTAATCTTACTAGTTTAACTTGCAGTCCAAAATCCCAGTCATGTATCTTCAGGGAGGCTTCTTTGGTTGTTGCTTCTTTATACAGTTTTTGTTATAATGAGCAAAACTTTGTATCAATGTTTGGGCATGAACCATTTCAGTCTCTGACAACTGGCAGCACTTGTTCTTTGACAGCATCTATTTTCATAACAATACTTATTCCTCTCCCCTTTTACCAGCATTCCTTTCCTGTTTTAAAAACTCCTTACCAATGTCAGATGTACCTTCTACGAGAAAACTTATTTGTCCTGACTCCATCTCTCCCAAAGCTATTTCTTATTCTTCAAAAAGCCAAAATCCCATCTAATTTATGCCGTGCCTTCAGCTATGTTTTCAATCTTCTTATGTTCCACTGTGTCTATGGCTAAAAAAATGTGCAAATGGTATCCCAAGTCCTAACACATCTCAAGGTTTTTCTGTGCAAAACAGTGTGGTGATGTTAGATTGGAGATCAGTCGCTTCTCTCCCAGGCACTTTCATCAGCCTTGCATAAACCAGACAGTAGCCATGCTGGTGGCATGAAAGAAATACTACCAGCATACAAATTAGGAATAAGGTGTCTCTTGAACATCTTCCATCAAGAGGAGAAATCAAAAAATTTTGCAGAAAGGAAGTGCTGGGACATCTCAGTCCCTTAATACTCACAGTACAGATAAAAGTGATGTGAAAAAATGGCAGCTGAGATTTAACTCTGGTAAGTATTTGACCCTGAAGTTGGCAAAGCAACACTGTAAAATACAGATTTTCTTTTTTTTTTGAGAAAGATCAAGGAATGGTTTAAATGCATCCTCTTAGAAAGGCAAAAGAGGAAATGAAGTTCTGTTCAGATAATACTAAGATACAGCTCTAGGCTCCTGAGATAAGAACTGGATATGGATAGAGATGTCAGTTTAGTTATATGAAAAACAAACTCTACAGATGATTTTGTAGATAGTAGAAGGATTCTGATTTACTAGATAAATGCTTGAGAACAAACGCTACGAACAGCTGGGACCTTGGCATCCATTGTATCCAATAAATATTTGATCACTCATTAATCAAATGGCAAGCTCTTGTGGTATTTGATGTCTGACCGTGGTAAAGACTGATGACTTCGAGATTTCACACAAAACAATTCTAAAACAACAAGGAAATGATAGTGCTTATGATACGAACTGTGAGACAAACAAAAACTAGGATATATGTTAAGACCCTAATTTTTCAAGGGAGAGGTTTAAATACGTTAACAGAAGGTTCTTATGATTAAGATGACATTCTGCTGACTGCACTTGGAGTCAGTCAGATAGGAGATAACTCCAGTGTGGAAACTCTAGTGTTAGAACAGTAAAACAAAGAGACTCTTTAGAAGAATAGGTTTTGGTGTTAGAGATACAGTAAGAAAAATGTTATGATCAGCAAAAGACAAAACAAAAAGGCTTTCTTGAGAAGCCATACTTTCATGGTTGTCACGCAGCTTAACCCCTATACCTCTTTCAACCATAATAAAGAATGCTAAAATCTTAAAAAAGTAGTGAAGAATTTTAGTGAGAAGAAGGTAAATACTCCCAAATACAGGACAAAAACAGGTTTATAAAAACCCTGTCACTAAACTATTCGACCTCCATCATTTTCTGTTACTATAAGAATGAAAAGAAATAATGTTTCTTAATTCTCCCAGGAAATAAAGTTTATTTCAGAAGTCAGATTCAGAGACATTCATTCTACAGTCCTTTTTTTAATAACTGCTCTTTGTCATGTAGAATGACCTCTTGTTACCAAAATATTCTAAAAGATATGTTTACCTTTTCCTCCTCTTTTTTGACCCTCTAACAGGACTAGCCTGCCCATTCATTGTTGTTCCCTTTTGAGTTTCCCTTGTGTGCAATACGGAGATTCACGCGGAAGAAAAGGGGAGAAGGTAAAATAATTTATTGAAGGTAATTCTGCAAAGATGACTGAAAGGAGTGATATCCATTATTTGGGCATGAAATCTAAAGCAGAATTATTTATTCTTGCCATGATGGACTATACATTCAGATTATCAATCAATGCAATTAGATACTTACGGAATTATCCATTCAAAAAGACAACAGTGTGAGAAGTAGTGGTATTCCAAGTCAAGTGTGGACAGCTTTCATCCTGCTTAGGCAATTCAAATAACTTTGATAATATTTAGATTTAATAAAAATTAGGTGTACTAGAAAAAAAAGAAACCATCCTCATTTTAAATTAATTTAATATCCTGGCACTAATAAAAAATAATTTGTCAAAACATTTGTCCTTAAAATACATTACAAATTAAATTGCATGAAGACCTGGATTAATGAAGCTTGGTGAAACAGGAAATCAAGTAATTAAATTATCTCTAGAATCATACATCAAACATTAATATCAGTATTTCAGTTGCTAGACACTTGTCTGAGGGATTTTTTAATGTAAGTCCACTGAAAATTCATACTTTGACAATCACTTAAAATAAAAAGTGATTGTGAAAGTTCTATGGTTTTAGTGAGTAGACTTATTCCCTGAAGAGTCAGTCCTTTGATCGCCCCTTAAAGGAAGTAACATCAAAGATTACAAAAACTGCCTGCTTTATCTGAGATGTGTAAATTAATCTAGGGATTGTTTCAATGAACATGCGTCTTTACTTCAGCAAATGCAAATTTGTAGAAATTGAACATTTTTGCTATAGTAGACTCGTGTTGATGACGGCTATGTCAGGAAAGTTTTTTTAGACCAGCATGCATTTTTTTTCCGAGATAAGAGAATATACAAACCCACGTCAAGCACTTGCTTGATTCAGAAGGTTGAGGTTTCAAGTCAAGCAAAGGAGAACCCCCATTCACTGCTTAGAAACTCCCTCCTTGCTGACTGCCAGGTTAATTGGATTTCGGGGAGCATTACTAGAAAGAGTTTCCCTGAAAACTACAGTTGAAGTAAAAATGTATATGGCCAGAAGGGGAAATGGACTTACTGCATATTATTGCAAACCTCAGCTTTCATCATCTGCGGTTTAGTCTAAAGTTTGAAACCTTCCCACCCACCTCAACACGGCTTTTTATCCTTGTGTTGAACAAACAAGTGTCTGTTGCCTCTAATGTCCTCCATAAGGAAGAAAGTGATCAAATGGTAGAGATCATACATCTTAGTTTTTCCTTTCCTACATTCTGTATTTGAAGTACAGGATTGCTGTAGGAATAGGACTGCCTCCCCTTTCTTCATCAAAGATGAAGGACAAAGGAAAGTCTGGTTTGGGGGTTCAGTCAGAGACTGAAATGTTATAGTTTATGGCTTAAACATCTTCATGAAGGACTTTTGCCTATTACAGCAAAACTGTGTAGCAAAAGCTGCATGGAAGACCACCACACCCTGAATGCACCTCCTGCCTGGTGTCCTGGACTGGAAATTGATGGAGATAAGATAAAGTGACTTGGAGCTGGGCTGGGGGAGAAGAATACATTCACAGGAGGATCAAGCCTAGAACTTCGGGGTGGAGACCACAGCAACCACTGTCAGGGTTGCAGAGCCCCTACAGCAGACCTGATTGTTGCAATTTTGATGTCCATTGATTGAGGCAATGGTCACAGTCTTGATCCAACGGGGCTGGAGGAAGGCCCGTGAAACACAGAGTCCAGTGGGTCGATACACGTTTAGGTTTAGGTTGAATGACCAGGTACCTCCCTGAGGAGAGAGTTTTACACTCTTTTATGAAACACTGTGGATCATGTGCAATCCTCTGGTGGAAGGCCTCCTAAATCAAAACTGTGGGTTTCATGTTTGAGCTAAAAAAAGGGTCTTCATCCTTCCAGTACATAGTCCTGAAAATCAAGGGTTGCAAGGTCTATAATTCGTTGCAATGATCTTGCAGAAGCCACCTATAAAACAGGTTTATGTTACACTTCAAGTCCGTACAGAAAATTGTTGGCAGAAAGACTGAGGCTAGTTTTAAAGTTACTCTCCATTTTCATTTTAGGTATTCACAGAAGTACTCTGTCAAATCTACATACAATCTACTTGACAATCTCTTGTTATTCCCTGTTGTCTTTCCCTGTTTTAATAGAAATATATAAAATAGGAGTTCTGTCTCATTAACAGCTCTCATTTTCCACATAGACTGAGAATTTAACTAAATTATGGGTTACAATATATAACATTACAATAAATAATTTATCAAACACATAGCATTGGAGATTCAGAAGTGATTTTGTTTGTTCCATGTGTTTAATTTACACAGTTTTCACACAGTTTTCAGAATTAGAAGCTAGGTCCTTACCACTGAGCTTTACTATTACTTGATATTCTATTTTGTGCTTAATCCAGTTATTTTTAAAATACCTGAGCTTTTAGCATTTCCCAGTAACATTACCTGATAGCTGCATAGCTTCAGATACCTCATGCATGTGAGCCCAAAGACTTCTGTTGATTTCTGCAGGAGCTGAATTGACTCTCTAGACCCTAGCTGGACGACACATTCTGAACATCATAATGAATTTTACTTTTTTATTATTTCATCACTTCGAGTTCAGTATATATTGATTATGCCCACCCATGTGGAGAGCATCTTCCTTTTTCTACTGAACTTGGATGGAATTTTGCCCTAGATGTTTTTCTTTCTCACTATTGTAAAATTTCTTTGCCAAACTTCTTTCCATGCTGTCTCTTCTCTTCTACACATGCACATAACTGAATTTTTCTTTTTTATTACTGTTCTTTAAAAATGCACTATGATTTATAATTTTCAGGATGTGGGAGAGGAGGAAACAGGTAAAAAAAGCAGCTATGATCTCCTTGCTCTTGTGTTGTTTCCTAGGAGATCAGGTGTCAATCATTCTTCAATTTAATCTAACTTCTCTGCTCCATTTGTTGCTAAATAACTCTAGCTCAAGTAAGTAACTCCTTTTTATATGCACAGATTACATCATATATATATCACCACATATATACTTCACACTACAATCTTAGAGGCATTTATAGTTGCATTTTTTTGTAATAGTTCTTTACTAAATATTACGTTCTTCACTTTAGAGAAGTGAAGAAAATTTTGAGAATTTTATTTTAATAGTATAATACTTGTTTGAGCAGGTTATAATACTTCTAAAAATATTTTATTGTAAAGAAGCTCTCTCTTTTCACTTAGATCCAAATCAGTATCATAACTCTGGGGTTCACTCTCAGGGAATTTAGACATCTTCCATTACACGTCACATATTTTCTGCTCTACTTCCTTGAGTTTTAATTATTAGTGGGCATGCTGAGAATTTGTGGTTTTCACTAGATGAATTTAGAATTCTGCTACATGAAAGTACATTAGAATCTAGATTTTACTTTGAATATCCTTAACTTTTAATACTTTCTTTATTACACATTGAACTCTTAACATTGCTATTCATGTGAGTATTTGACAGTTTGTAACACAAAACCCTGTTTTCTCTTGATGGAATTGTGCCAAACTTTAATCATAATTGTTGAAATTTTTTTGTTCTGAGTATGTATATAAACACAATTGAACAAGAGGATAAATCCAATGTTAAACTCTGAGTATTAGAGAAAAGCCATTAGGGTTTTATGTCAATTGTGTGTAAATTTGTAATGTGTAATTGTGCAAATTTGCTACTGATTTGCACATTTTTCTTTTTTTAAAACTCTATAAAAATTGAATTGTCTATTGCCAGATAGAGAATCAGGTGCTATCTGTCTACCTGGAGCTAATACAGTGCAGTATAAAAAGTACAAAATAAACATAAATTCCTTTATGTCATGCTCTGACGGAACGAAAATATTGTCATTTGCCCAAACCAAAAAGAAATTACATGTGTACAATTAACCTACTCACTAGAGCCTTGAAAATATAGACTAAATCTTATTAATGAAGTTATTTCTGAAAACAAGGTCAGAGGGAAGAGGTTTGCTCTCTCCCCAAAAAAAAGAAAAAAAAGAACAAAAAGGAAAAAAAAGAAAAAAGGAAAAAAAAAGAAAAAAAAGAAAAAAAGAAAAAAAGAAAAAAGAGAAAAAAGAAAAAAGGAAAAAATAAAAAAAGAAGAAAAAGAAGAAAAAAGGAAATTTCTATTTCGAAATAATATGGTACATTCTTTTGTAAGTCTTAAAATTTGGCATGTGTGTCCTTTGTGTAGGCCACATTTTGCCATCTTTGTGAAAATTTTTGTAAATTTGTCAAATTTGTAAGGCTTAGAAATACTGTGAGGACAGAAAAACTCAGATGCCCCTTAGGCTTTGGGGCTGTTAAATTTCAGTGTAATTAATCTTCACCAGTTGAACAAGAAGCTTAAAAAAACACGTGACAGAGTAGAAAAGTAAAGAGGAACTGGTAATTGAAGAATACTGGAGTTCAGCTAGTTAAGAAAAATGACTGAAGCGGGTTTGCTGCATAAGGCTGATGGTGACTGGGACTATGCTTGAATAAAACAGACAGGAAGCAGAGAAGCAGGTCTGAGACTGGCAAGTGAAGAACTGAACCGGCCAAGCAAAGAAGCTGAGAAAAGATGTTAATGGTGGTGAGAATGAATGAGTGGAGAGCTAGGACTGAGTGAGCCAAGAGACAGTTCTGAACTGCCCCTTTTCCAAAGTCTTGAAACAAGCCAAAGATATCTAAATGCCATTGCTCTTTGTTTCCTGTCACTACTGTAAATCAGTTTCCGTCTTAAAATCCCATGCACAAGTTGTGCATGCATACATACAAATTTGATCAAGTATCTGAAATTAGGAAATGACAAATGGATCTTGCCTTGCAACTTTAATGCACGAGAATTAAACAACCTTGAAGTAAAGCATCTATTTTCCATAGTTTCTGTAGTTGTCTCAGTTGATTCATAGACTGGATGCTCAGGAGATGAATCATGCATTTTCTTTATTTATTGAAAATACTTAAAAGGTGTCCAGAGAATGAGGAGACTGATAAAAGAATGAATGATCTCCCCATTATGGAATATTAAGTGTTGATTTTAAATAAACCTGCAAAAACATGAATGGCTTTGTAACGGGACACAACAGCAAACTTTTTACCATGGCATTTTGTCATGATATTTTCTAACTCATTTACATTGTAAACGATACTAGCAATATTTATTTTTACTTAAAAATTTTCAAATACAAGGTGCCTTTACTACACGAAAACAATTCTCTTCTGAAAAAATAGGAAAATAATTTTGGTTTAATCCATAGAAACATTTATTTAATTTTTGTTCTTGAGCTCTGAAAAATACTATCTATTATTCACAAATCTCAAAAAGATAAATAACACCTTTGAGGATCACATTCTATGTTTTCCTCTTGCACAAGCTGTGCGAATAGAGTCAAATAATTTACACCACATTTTTCTATGGTTTTCTGTAGTTATATAGTCCTAGTTTTTTAAGTGTTTGACATGAGACCTTGAGTCTGATTTTAAAAACTGTTGAGCAGTAACTTTACTTTGAAATTTTTTTGAATCTGTAAGGTCTATAAAACGCTGACTGGCCTGTAAAATCAAGTCCTACATCTCTGATGGGATGTTCTGAATAATTTAGCACTTTTCACCTTTATCTCTGAGTCTCAGATTGCCATTAGAAAATAAGCATTACAAAGCATTTATTTCAAAGAAGTTTTGTGAAGCTAAATGAAACCGTGTGAAGTACAAAAGTACCATATAAATACCATGGAAAAGAGATCATTAAAATGGTTAAATATTTGATTCTACAGTGAGAAGCTTCTACTAGTTTGTGTTAACCAAGGCCTAGAACCATTAAAGGACAAAAAAACCTGTTATCAAAACCCTTCTGGGTAACATTTTATATCAGTCATGAGCATGAAGGAGAACTATATGGCAAAAACGCTGGTCTGAGCATTAAATGAAGACCAAATTACTGTTCCACAGAAATTTTTGTATCTGGTAGTTTCTTGAGTTTGTGTTTTTGCTTGCAAAGTACTAAGTATTACCAATGTGGGAATATATGAATATTGTTTTCTTTCTTGTTCAAGTCTACCTTCTGAATAAGTCCTGGTCAGTCCACTAGAAAATCCATCAGTAACAACACTTCAGATGTATTTTTAAAATCAGCACTTAATATTCCATAATGGGGAGATCATTCATTCTTATATCAGTCTCCTCATTCTCTGGACACCTTTTAAGTATTTTCAATAAATAAAGAAAATGCATGATTCATCTCCTGAGCATCCAGTCTATGAATCAACTGAGACAACTACAGAAACTATGGAAAATAGATGCTTTACTTCAAGGTTGTTTAATTCTCGTGCATTAAAGTTGCAAGGCAAGATCCATTTGTCATTTCCTAATTTCAGATACTTGATCAAATTTGTATGCATGCATGCACAACTTGTGCATGGGATTTTAAGACGGAAACTGATTTACAGTAGTGACAGGTTCCTTAGTTAAAAGATGTTGCGAGCATTGCTAATCAGCTAGTCACGACGGGTAACAATCAATTGAAAGGCAGCTACTTAACGTATGTATCCTTAACTGATTTTAAAAGTTTTAAATGCTTTATATATTAAGCCACAATATATCTGTGTGATTAAGAAAAGTATTATATCGATTCCATATAATTTTCACTTCTTCAGTTGCCTCAGAATTACTAGGTTGTGATAAAGTGAAGCAGTAGAATCAGCATATACAATAAAGCAGTGGAAATAATGGCTTGACTGCTTTGCATCTTGTGTTGGGACAATGAAAAACTATTTATGCAATCCTTTATATTCACTTGTATTAACTGTCTGTAGAAGAATATGTTTAAGTGGGAATTTCTGTCAATAGAGGAATTTCTGTCTAGATTACTAAAATTTGACAAAAATTTGTTACAGTATCATAAAACTCTGAAGTTATACTTTCTCATATGCATTGAAACTCACCCACCATTTGAAGAAAATATAAAATAGCTTTATTTTTAGGGTTTGCTATACTTGCAATGGGGTTGTAGCAGCAATCTCTTGTATCAGCAGAAACAAGAGGTGAGATTTCCTCCTGTATAAAGAAAGGTTCCAGATGAAACCAAATTTTTCATGAGTGGGATTACTGTATGTTTATCCATGTTTATCCATGTTTTTTCAGACCGAAATATGTTTGCATACAGTGTACAGTTGAGGTATGCAAACCTTGTAAAAATAGCAGATGTATCAAATTTATAGAATGTGAAATGTAGGAATTACCTACCTAGGCAAACACAATTTTTATTTGCCTGGAAAATCCCGAAACACTTGAAACTCTGCTTGTATGAAACATCAAGACAGATTTTTATATTTAGTTACTTGTTTTTTTTTTTTTTTACTGAAAAATATTTTTCAGAGCAAGCCAGATCTACCATTTCCCTCTTGTGTAGGAATTCTTATGAAGTATGGAAATTACACACTACAGCTTCTCTCTTCTACCACTAAGAGCTAGGTTAAAAATATCAATGTATCTTTAATGAAGCTGCGAATCTAAATTATCAGAAATGAAGATGAAAATTATTCAGTAAACGGTGACAGTATTGTGACGTGTGCAGATGAGGTTCTAATGAGGCTGTCAAGAGAGGACCAGATGGCTTTAATTTTGAAAAATATATGTTGAAAATTAGACTTAAGATAGTGTGCAAAGTCAGTGACCTTGTCATAAAATATTCTCAAAAAAGAAAATAACATTTGAAGCCATTTGACTTCCATTAAATTCTGAACCATTTCAGCCTTGTAATTTGTCTGACATATTATGAAAGTGACACAGGCAACTACCCAAGAGGTTAAGGACACTGCTGTGAGATTACGCACAACTGTGGTTAAGCCTGCAAAGTAATATTGCAGTTAAATGGCAGCTTAGTTGCCTGTGAGAAGTCAGCTAAAAAGTTGTTCTGTGCCAAAACACTGATGTTCTACATTATTCAGTTCTCTTTTTATTCACTGAAGGACAAAAATAAAATATATGTGGGGTTTTGGATTTTTGTTTGTTTCTTTGTTTCTAAAGGAGAAAAGCTGTCACTTACCCCTGTATTCTTGTGCTTGACCTAACAGAGTTTGAAAGCAGGAGGTGACGGCATTTATTGTTTTTTTAAACCTATTTTGCACTTACTCCTTTGGGTGTGTCAAGCATTTTTGCAGAAGAACCATTGATACCATTACGAGAATACCACTAATCATAAAAGTTAATTCAATATATTAATTAATAATAAAAATTAATTAAAAATATTAACTGAGGAAATTGTCTGAAATCCCCCCAAAAATTGATCTTCCATTGGGGTTGCAGCCATATTAATACATCTTATTAAATAATATGTGTATTAAATTTTCAAGAACCAGTGTGTATTTTGAAAGAGTAAATTTCAGGAAAATATTCAGAATCACATGAAAGAATCAATTTAAGAGTGCAAATATTTACATGAGTAATGGATTCTAGGCATTATGTATTGAGATAAAGAATTGAAACAGCATCAGTCTGTTCCCAATTAAAAGTAACAAATGCCACTTGAATTTTGAATATTAAATCCCTCCAGGGAATTCTATTATCCATCAACCATTAACTCTTTCATAAATTATTCTGAAAATAAATTAACCAAATCAAGCAATAAATTATATTTGATATAATCAGAAAATATTTCATGGATGATTTGGAAAATACAGCCTATATTGATTATGCAATTTATTGTTTAGGAATCATTAGCCCAGATTTAATATGCTCTAAGGCTTAGACTTGTCTATATCATTGTTTTGTGGACAGTTCCAAGTTTTGAAGTTGTCTTTTCTCAAGCTGCTTGCCATTTACATGATTTGAAGGTGAAAAAAGTTATAGGTACACATATTTCTTATATATAGATACCTATTTATAGGCACAGATAAATATATATAGATATATAAGCAGAATTTAATGATGCAGGAGTTTGAGACCTGTGTCCTGGAATTAAAGGTGCAGTTCATTGATTTCCCTTGGAATCCTTGCAGAAATAACTCCTGTAGAAGAATGCAGTGGTAGAAACAGGAGATAGGGACTGTAATCTCTATGTGTAGATTTACACCATGAGGAATTATGTCTGGGCAGAGGTAAGTCACATGAGCTGGAGATATCTATAAGCTGTGGTCTATAATAGCTGGACCCATCGAAGACTATCAGGGAGAAATTGTTACAATGAGTGTTGTGTTAGATGTAGATGATGTTCTGACAATGCTGAAAGACACAGTTACCCATTTGGAATCTATTCAGAAAGACATGAAAGCTCTTGTCTCCCCTGTCTGACCTAACCTTTCCAGATGGACTGAAACTGGAACACAGGAAGTTCTACCTGAGTGTGAGAAAGCACTTTAGTGTGCCTGTGACCAAGCACTGGCACAGATTGCTCAGAGAGGTTGTGGAGTCTCCCTCGCCGGAGACATTCAAGAGCTGTCTGGACACAATCCAGTGCCATGTGCTCTGGGATGGCCCTGCTTGAGCAAGGAGGTTGGACCAGATGACCCATCATGGTTCTTTTCCATCTGACCCATTCTGTATGTGTGCGTGTGAGATTTGGGTTCCCTAGCTCTACTATTCTATGTCAATTTAATATTGTTAGTACATCTCAGTCACAGAGTTGTTAAATGAAGCAAAGCCACTCTGCTTCACGTGAGTCATCCCGGGTTGTGCTGTATAAGCTGCATGTTTATAGTGACCTCCAGGTCTGTGCTGCTCTGCATCCACGTGGGCATGGAGTGTTCCTTCACATGTGCAGGTATGTTTGCAGGCTACTAATTTCAATTTCAGCTATAATTTACCTTTATTCTGAAAACAATCTATCTTCCTCAAGCACGATTTTTCATTTTATTTGATACAATGATATTCTTGGAGACACAACTACAGTCCACCCTGTCAGAGTAGCAAATTAGGAACTAACATATTAATTATTAATTATGTTTCACTAAAGATTCCCACACCTTTCTTCATCCTTTCCTAATCAGCAAGGCAGAAACAGAGAACAATATAAAAAAAGAGTAAATAAATACTCATAGGAAGTTCAAGTTTGTAGATACTATCAGCTGATAGTGAATGGTCTTTTAATTTGAGCGTTTCAGACACAAATAATTTTTTCTAAATCTGAAGAAAAGCTGACTTCTGTGAAATAATTTGCTCCCCCTAGTTCTCAGTGCAAAACTTTTCTTAGTAGTAGAGTCCAAATAAAGGATTCTAGAATAAGTGTCTCTTGATATGCATAAGGGTGATAGATCAGGTTTTAAATGCTGGAAAATATGCCATGTAAGTTATTTTTACCCAGCAGAACAGCCTTCTTTTAGTTGCAGTTCAGGGAATAAAAACCCCAAAATATCTACCTTTGGTATATTAAAATCTGTTCCAGTACATTTTCACTGCTATTTTATGTTATTAAAATTAATCTACAGTATGTAGTAATAATGATTTATTAAGAGCTTTTTCATAAATTATTTTCTCTCCATGTTGATTTGCTGTAGACAGTGGAACACAGAATACGCAAACGAATATGTCAGAAGGGTTTCTGAAGGTATAATGAGAGATTTATCATCCACACAGCAGTGCAATTGTAATGTCTTACCTCAGTAGGATTGCCTGTCCCCCAGCAAAATATATTTTTCAGATCAAGAACGAGTAACTGAATCAAGCCCTGCATCTTTCTTCCAACAAACCAAAAAGCTCAGAATGTCAAAGCTGCTCTGTGAAATTCTGAACGCCCCTGCCCCAATTAACTGCCTCATTCTCCAAGTTTTAACACGGTTTTGATGTCTAAGCTTTTTGATAAAATCCACAAAGCACCTACATAATCTTTACTTGGATGTCTGAAACTTCATATATGCAAACAAACACTAAATCACCCCGACAGCAGCATGTGCAATGACACAGGACGGGAGGAATGAACTCACAGTATGCTGCATATGATTTTTATTTGCAGACGAAGGGAATACCTTCAAAGAACTGCAAACAGAAAGAGCATTTGTTTCTTAGACTGTATTCAGGAATTTTGGAGGTAGGGTTTTTTGAGCAGTATAAATGCTGATGAATATAGGTTACGCTTTTTCTCAATTACTTTCAACCCACATCATGATTTATTTTGACTTTTGTTATCTATGCACCTTACTATGTACATGTCATTTTCTCATGGCAACTGCTGAATGCTAAGAAGGTATGTCAGCATCACATCATTACCTACGAATTTATTCCACACTGAAGGTGCTAAAAAATAGCGATATAAAGGCTTTCAAATCAGTCTGTATGCTTTTGAAAATCTTACATTCCCATGCAGTAAAATCACAAGGTTTGTTGCTTTCTAACAAAGGTTTAGTCAGCCTTAACTTCATGTTGAGAATGTCTCAACAGTTCTTCTTTTCATATCCATATTTCTGCATTGCAATTAGTTGTCATATCTTTGTGTTTTTAAGTCTTGAGGTGGTAGCGACTAACTTTCTTCCTCTGCATTTTTAATTGCTCTTCGACTGTAACCCAAATTATATATCCTTCACATCCACCTCCTAATAAAGTGCAAAAGAAGCTTTGCATGAAATAGAGAACATGGGCAACACTTTCACTGGATCTGGATTTGAACAACCACCACCTGAGAAGAATCCTGGATACTCAGCTGCTGCTCATTCCATCTTACACCAGCCACAGACCAAGCAAAGACCTGTTTAAATCAGGAGAGGAAATATCAAATGCTCCATTTGTCTAACCAGCAGCAGAAGTACCAATGAGGGCTTTTGCTCTTAGTTTGCAAATTGCTCAGGAAGGGACTGAAGAACATTCAGGTTGGCTGCTCCTGTAAGCTTTGAATACATTTCAGCAGAGAAAATTTTATGTGGTACAGGCCATTAACTGAAATTATTAATTCGTATGGAACACATGGGCTCAACATGTCATATTACTTCATCGGGTCTTGGACAGGATGCTACGAGCACAATGCATCAGCACAGCCCAAAGAGAAAACCCGTCAATTTTAAAATCAAATGTATAATATAAAATTTCTTGTATGGGTATCTTGAAGCCGCCAACCTTAACAATTTCTCTTTACAGGCATTTATGCAGCTATCTATCAGGCATTTCAGCATTTCACAGCTAGTGAACACAACAGGATTATGAATACAGCCAGCTCAAGCTCTACTTTTGAACTGGACGAATGTTTGCAGAAAATGTACTGTGGTCTTACACCATGCTATATTACACTGATAGTGAAAGAAATAACCTGGAAAGTCAAAATATTGGTTATTCAGTGTCAGCTACTACATTCTCCTGAAGGAGAATGAAAAGGGGAAGAATGTAGGAAGGTAATGGAAATAAATACCTGCTGCTTCTTCAAAGAAATGCCTGGAAAAGACTGAGTGGTTGCTTCTGCTGTATGAATTTGTAATAAGAAGAATTATTATATATGCACTAAGCACAAAGAGGCTAATTAGACTAAATAAAATTAACACAGCAATTCTTTGTGACAACTTGAAAAAGAAAGTTACTATTTTGCCCAGAATATATTCTCATGTTGTTAACAGCTTGTTAATTTTTCAAACTTAGGTAGTGTCACATCAATTTGGACCACATACCAATTTGACAAATTTGGGTGACTTGATACTTCTGAGGTTTCATGAGACTATATGCAGGCAAGAGTGCAAACTGCCTTTTCCTGTTGTAATATTATCTACATTTATGCACTTCCTTTCAAATTACATTTAGAGTTCATTTGTGCCTCTCAGAAAAAAAAACCTGTTCTTATAAAATCCAAAGAATCTCCTCAGCAGAACCTTGAAAGTATTTTTCAAATCAAAAAATAACTTGATTTGAGTTTTCTTTAATGTATGTTTTTGTTCTAAATTAAATATAATAATTTAAAAAAATAAATAAAATATTTTATCAGCTTAAGGAAGCATTGACAAGAGGTTTTCCTTACCAAAATCATTCTCCATAAAAAAGATGTTTTCTCCAGTATTTATTTCTTCTGTGGCATACTAAATATATTCAACTGCTTCTGTCTCATTGAAAAAAATAAAGGATCAGTTGCTACAGCAACTACAGCTCATTTCAAATCAAGTGTCTCTGCATCTCTTGTACCTGTTATTTTGAGTTAGATTAAGAAGTCAGAAACTACCTCCTTTGAATAACCCAGTGTTTTAAAGATAGCAAAGGAAATATTTTTAGCAGAATATTTTCTTAGCTTTTTACAACTTAGTGTTGCTAAATTTGACTCTGCAACTTTAATACCAACCAACCTCATGTAAAAGTATTGCAAACTGATTTCTTACATAGTTCTTGGAAGTTTTACCCAGTCTGTTAATTTGAATTAGGTCACCATTCATGATATCCTCTCCTTGATGTCTGTTTTCTGCTGGATATTACAGTTGCTCATTCTCTTGTTCTTAGCAGACTTCAAAAATCTCCCAAATTGTTTGGATTATTGTTTATGATGTAGTGGGCTGTATAGAACCTGTAACCTTTTGACATATTGGAATGACAACACCGACACCATCAAGAAGTTCTAGTGACCATTCTAGGAGCAGAAACTCTGGAGTTGCAAAATTTTAATAGAAAATATATTGGTCACAATTTGATTCACTAGTGAAACTGAAAAATAGTACAGTAGTAAATGAGGGGTATGTTTAAATTTATTAGAACAGAATGAGAATATTTTAAAAACTTTTCTTTTTTAAAATGGAAAATTTAATTTTGTCAAAACCAAAAATCATAGGAAAATAAAAAGACTAACAAACATGAGATTGGAAAACATCAAGTATCATGTGAAAGGGGGAAGGGGGATTCTTCTTTGAACCATTTACATGCGATCACTCTGTCAACACTCCAAGGGAAGAGGAGCCTGTTGCTGGATGATGCAACCATCCTCTCAGTGCCCAATTATAAGGGCTTGTTCGAGGTTAGGACTTTTCTTTTTTTTTTTTTTTCCTTTCTCTCAGGGAATTTTGTCCCATTTGTTGCTAAGAGATGATAACAACCGATACTTAGGAGAACAAAAGATGTGGTCAGGGGGGAGGGGGAGGAGTGCAGCTGAGGGGTTTTCTCTTGGGAAGGGCAGAGATACCACGAGATTTTGGCTGGGGGGTGAGGGGCCGGGCTCAGCTCCTCGGTCTCTCCGGCTCTCAGGATTGGAGGGGAGACAGGCTATGGTTGCTGTGGGAAGAATTCGCCACCACTGCGGAGTTACGTCTCCTATTTTCTCCTAGCGTGAGCGAGGCTCTGCTTGTACAAGCGCCTACTGCACTGGGACCTTATTAACACCCTACCTCCCTGGAAAGGACCCTCATCATGTACTCGGGTGCATCGGGAAACACCCGGGACCCCGAGCCCCTCCGAGGGAGCCTCTCCCGGCTGCATGGGCACACACCGGCAATTACGCCACTCTTAGCTGGGACATTACCAGTTTTGTCAAGTGTGTAGCATGCTACCAGCCACTAGTGTCCTTGAAGCACTCACGCTAAATGGTTTACAGAATAACACACTTTATTAACAAATACAGTGATAATGGAATACTGTGACAGGTTAAAGTTCAGAGATTGCCTGGTAGCTGATAGTATACTGACTGCAAGAATGAGTTGCAAGTGAAATACAGGCAAAGTCTAATCACCAATGAAAGCTGACTCAAGATATAATCACTCAGCACACACAGAATATGGTTCTTACCCAACAGGCATTCCTGCGGGGGAGAAGGCTGGCTCAGTCCATCCATGGATTCCAGAAGTTATGATGGCATCTTCTCTGACCTCTCTTCCTGCTTAAACTATATTTATATTTTTTTCTTCTAGGGAAGAGAAAAAGTAAAGTAACAGTTGAAGTAATTTCACATTTGGTTGGAGTTTGAGTGAATTTAGTCATTAGCATACACAAGGGCATGAAAAGTAATGTGTATTTTCTAGTTAATGAAGCAAAGTTCAGGTTTCAATTGCCATCTGGATCATTCCTTTGGTTTAGTTCCCATCAGCTGGATTGTTTTTGATGGAGAAAAAACACACCACCACTGTGTTGCTCCATCCTTTGATTCATATCTACACTGATTTCTACAGAGCAAGACCACAGCACCTTTATGCCACCGCATCCTTTGTTTCATGTCTCCCTTAGAGAGACTTCCAAGATCCCACAGAGTTTCTGCTCCTAAGCTGTGCAGAGAGTTTGTCCCTGGTGAACAGTAGCCAAAGCATGCACCCCAGCCAAAGTCAACCCACCACAAATTACAAGCCCTAATCTTCCTATTACAAGAAATAAAAGAAGTGACAGAAGCAAAAAGATATCTGGAGAAAAAATAAAATAAAAATTTAATTTTAAGACATTGTGTTTTCTAAATATGGAGACATACTTGTGGCAAATACACTTACATCTTAGTGAAATGGACTGTAAGGACATATGGCTGTATATGACTGGTAGAAGAAATGCAAGTGAAACATATTTTCACAAATATATATATAAAAATATATAAATAAGTATATACATAATGTATTCTTTTGATTACTTCAATAGTGTAAATAATAAATTGTATTTTATTTCCAAGTCAATTCAACATATTTCAAGTAAAACACAGAAAGACTATATGTAGACATTTTATATAAAATATGCACATTAAATCAACAGTCTTACTGACTTCATTTATAAAAATGCATGACATCTTCAGTATTGCTGCGCAGAGTTTTCTAACACCTTTTTATACCCCATAGTAACAATATCATGTTTCCTTCAAAAAAACCTTTGAAGTCTGTGAATGTAAGAAGATTATTATATTAAAGTCTGTGCACAGAACCATTGTATAGAAAACTCATGAAAAAAAATCAGGTATTTCCTCAGTCTAAGCAAGTAAACCACTGTCAGCAAGGGCAAAGTGGTAACTGTTAAAACTGAAGAGAGAATAACCACATTTATTTCAGTCAGAACATGATGCAGAGCTGTTTGCCCTGTTAGCTTAAGCTTCCCTGCTAAGACAGATCCATTTCTTTTTATCTGTTGTGGTAGATGGTGACAGACTCAGATCTTAACTACAAATTAATCTGTTTGAAAAACAGCTGAGCAAAAACAGAAAAAATATTCATGAATATTCATTGAGAACATTAATGTCAATTTGACTGGTTTTTATGACCCTTCCTAGCCTATTTCCAAGTACCCTTGAGTGCTTTACATGTAGTGTCAAGATAACATATGAAATGTTAGTCACAAGTGCTCTTACAGTTTACAAGGACAACAGTCACACCAACCAGGCTTGCATCAAGGTATACGTGATGGTTTTACCCTGGCTGGGGGCCAGGCACCCACCGAAGTCACTCTGTCACTCCCCTCCGCAACTGCACAGGGGCCATGAGTTTAAATGAAGACAAGGAGAGGCCACTCACCAATTCCCATCACGGCTAAAACAGACTCACTTGGGGAAATTAATGAATTTATTACCAATCAAAATCAGAGCAGGATAATGAGAAGTAAACAATGCTTAAAAACACCTTCCTGCCATCCTTCCTTCTTTCCCAGGTTCTACCACCTTGCCCCCAGCAGCTCAGTGAGATGAGAAATGGGGGTTATGGTCAGATCGTCACATGTTTTTGCTGCTGCACAGGTAGAGGAGTCCTTCCCCTGCTCCAGCAAGGGGTCCTTCCCACAGGAGAGAGTTCTCCAAGAACTACAGTTCTTCATTAACTGCTCCAGTGTGGGTCCCTTTCCATAGGGTGTAGTCTTTCAGGCACAGTCTGCTCCAACATGGGCTCCGCTATCCATGGGTCTGCAGGTCCCTNTTCCTTCTTTCCCAGGTTCTACCACCTTGCCCCCAGCAGCTCAGTGAGATGAGAAATGGGGGTTATGGTCAGATCGTCACATGTTTTTGCTGCTGCACAGGTAGAGGAGTCCTTCCCCTGCTCCAGCAAGGGGTCCTTCCCACAGGAGAGAGTTCTCCAAGAACTACAGTTCTTCATTAACTGCTCCAGTGTGGGTCCCTTTCCATAGGGTGTAGTCTTTCAGGCACAGTCTGCTCCAACATGGGCTCCGCTATCCATGGGTCTGCAGGTCCCTGCCAGGAGCCCGTTTCAGCACAGGCTTCCTGTAGGTTCACAGACTCCTCTCAGGCATCCACCTGGTCTGGCCTGGGGCTCCTCCACAGGCTGCAGGTGGATCTCTGCATCCCCATGGATCTCCATGGGCTGCAGAGGAATCTCAGCTCCGGCGCCTGGAGCACCTCCTCCCCCTCCTTCTCACTGACCTGGTCTGCAGAGTTGGTCCTCTCACATGTTCTTACTTTGTTCTTCTCGGGATGCAATTGCATACGTGCAAGAGCTTTTCTCCTTCTCGAATGTATTATCACAGAGGCGTTACAATCATTCCTGACTGACTCAGCTTTTGCCAGCAGCAGGTCTGTCCTGGAGNGTCTGGCCTGGGGCTCCTCCACAGGCTGCAGGTGGATCTCTGCATCCCCATGGATCTCCATGGGCTGCAGAGGAATCTCAGCTCCGGCGCCTGGAGCACCTCCTCCCCCTCCTTCTCACTGACCTGGTCTGCAGAGTTGGTCCTCTCACATGTTCTTACTTTGTTCTTCTCGGGATGCAATTGCATACGTGCAAGAGCTTTTCTCCTTCTCGAATGTATTATCACAGAGGCGTTACAATCATTCCTGACTGACTCAGCTTTTGCCAGCAGCAGGTCTGTCCTGGAGCAGGCTGGCATTGCCTTCGTCAGACAAAGGGGAAGCTTCTAGCAGCTTCTCACAGAAGCCACCCCTGCAGTCCGCTGTTCCCACTACCAAAAACTGGCCACACAAACCCAATACATTATAATACCTTTTTCCTAGGCAACCCGATTCACTTGAGAGGAACAGACAAATTTTAGATCCGCAGGACAAAAACCAGCTTACTGTTTCCCAAATTTATTAATAGGTTTAAAAAAAAAAGTCTGGTGTCTTTCTAAAATATTTGTTCCTATAAGACTTCCAGTTTGATGCCTGAACTTTAGGTGATATGTTAATAACATTATTAATTTGTCATTCACACTTAGACCATGTGCTGGCTCTCCATTCTCTTTGTAATCACAGTAAATTAGCATGTTTGCCAGCTTCCCACAGATGAACAGTTTTCCCCACAAGTGGATTTAGGTGTTTTCCTCTCTGTTTCAGGTGATCAACAATTCACTAGAGAGCCAGACGCTCACAGTGTGTTCCACATAATATATACATAATGTATATATTATATATGTACATATGTATAATATAATATTTTATTTCCAATCAGGAAATAAAATATCAAGCTAATGAGTAGGAAAGGCTGAAGATAAACAAAGGCCCAACACCAACACTTCAGTGGCAGGTGTCTCAACCTGCAGCTGCACCTGCAAAATGCTTTGTGGGATTAAACAAAAATCAGATCAAGCCTTCCTTTCAGCCCCTCAAAGAAATAAAGCAGGTACAGCCTGCTGCCCAACAACCATCAGATAGTACTTCTGCATTGACATATTCCTCTGGTTTGAAAACAGAAACATTTTCAGATAAATGTGTTTAATGATTGAGAATTTCAGACATTGTAATGGCAATGGTATTGAGGATTGCCTTAATTTTTTGTAGAGTTAAGAAGTATCAAAATTTACTACCCAGATAAAATCTTTCAGGATATACAATGGGATAAACACATAATTTTTAACGTGCAACGTAGCTTTTGCAGTAGCTGAAGTTTCCAAAATTTAGACAATTCCATGCTTATCTCCTAATAGAAATTAAGTGTCTAGAGTTGATTTTCAGTGGAGATGAAAGCTACCAAGAACCAGCTTGTGAACACCAGTGACATCGAGATGTTAGAACCATCAAGTGTTCCTGTTCCACTTCTAAATAGAGGCTCTTTGACTGTGTAGACAAAGCACAGAAACAATGATGTATGATTTCTCTAGTATTTAACCAATGAAAAAAGCACAAATATTTCACTATAAAATTTTGAGTTCCCAGTGTGTTTTCAGATCCTTAGTGACATAAATCACTCAGACTATAAAAAAAATACCAGATGATTTCTATAAGTTATGTAGTGACAAAGGCAAACGTTTTTAATGAACTTGAAGCTCAAAAGCATTCACTGAATAACTGTAAGTCTTTTCAGTAAAAGCACATTCAAATATTTTTCAGCTCATCTAACAATCCTTTAAATAGCAAAGAATACATTTTTACAAACTACTGAATGAGGCATGAAAGTGCATTCCTGTGAAACACACTTGAAGTCTGTGGAAAGATATTAGAGAATCGCTAATATGATTTAGCAGTGAATTTAGCTTTTAGTACCCTATTAGGTGAATAGCTAATGCATTTCTCTTTCATCCTGGTTTTATGCCACTACAATCACCAGCTTCAATACAATTTATTGTTTTGTGTACATACATGAGGAGTGCAAGTTCATGTGCAAGAAAGACCTTCAAGATGAGTCTGAATGCACACTGTCTAGATGCCTTTGCATTGTAAACATTCAGAAACGCTCTCATACCTGAACTTCTCCCTATTAGTTCAATAGTGGGGAATTTGGGATAGAGTCTGTATAAGTAAAGAAAAGCAACTGCAAAACGAAACTGAATAAAAGAAAAAGATCATATTACAAGTGCTTAAACCCATAAATTTCTTCAAAAACAATAAAACTAATAATAATATGGTATAAAAAACTCCATCACCTTTGAACAACCACAAAACAAGTAATAATGGTATAGTATGAGAAGTGCATCACTGTTGAACAACAGCTTGTTTCAGGCTGCGTGTGGTGGAGAGGGCCAAGGAATCCACGAGGGGTCAGACTGGCTTCAGGGGTGAGTTAAGGGTTTGGACTACTAGCCAAAATGCTCTTTCAGCTAGCTACGGGAATTCATAGTTCAGGAAAGGCTTAGCAGGAATGAGCTAAATAAAGGCCAGAAAGCCCAAAAATTAGTTTCTTAGGCTCACTATAGGAAATGCAAAGTAGAGGTTTGTGTCTCAAACTTCACTTTTCCTATCCTACTCCAGCTTCACAAAGATTTTTTTGTAAAACTTTTTCCAGAGAATGGATTTGTCCTTTTCTAAAAAGGATTTATACATCAGGATTTGATCTGTAGTCTTCTCGATCTGTGTATTGCTGTCAGCATACTCTGGTTTTCTGGACCACGTGATCAGCAGGTCTTTTAAATTAGCTTCTATGTGGTTGTCTTGGCTGAATCCTGCTAGCACCCACCCCTGACAGGCACTGGGACGAGCCTTTCTGACACTGGCAGTTCTGCACATCAGAAAGGCAGAGATGTAAAGTGACTAGCAACTTTAGGTCTGAGTGTAATTTGGATGTTCTCCAGGTTAGGCAGATTGGAATATACACTAAAATCAACAGTGAAAATCTGCTGTGAAACCTCTCTGTCTAGTATGGTGATGGAATCATTCCATATTTGTAGATTAGGTCACCTAATCACACTTACAACTGTCCTGTTTCTAGCTCATGCATTCCCCTTATTTTCACTTTGCTTCACCTTTCCACTCCCTGTATTCTTCCTTGTGGCTATCTCTCGATTTTGGATGTCTTAAATATGTTGTCCATTTTCACATCATACACCCAAATTCAGCTTTTGTTAATCAGCTTCCAAATCTGGTGCTAGCTCTTTCTCCAGATTTTTACTCATTTACTTGATCCGTACATATCTTTTGCTGTTTCACTTACACAAATCTGTGCTTTGCTTTTCCTTCTCTTTTACTTTTTTTTAAATGTGTTGCTTGCTTCATACTGCATCTCTGGGAAACAATTAAATACGTATTAAAATTTTAACTAGAAGGAAAAATAAAAGAATTAAATTAATGTTGTACTGATTGTTTTGATAGACCTATTAGCAAAACCCCTCTGAAAAACATATTTCAAATGCAAATACACAGCAGTGAAATGGTTAACTGCAGATTGATTTTCTAAGAAAACTACTGCAAATCTGCTCATCACACTGAGGGTGATTTTTCTATGTCACTGTGTCTGTATAGAGGCAAGAGACGCTATTTATTTAAGTACCTCTCCCTTTGAAAAATGGGTAAAGGAGAATGTAGATGGAGACAGTGGCTGATTTATGCTCCATCAAATGCCCTGTGTTTTGCTACATCCCTAAGCATTGCCAAAAAAAATCCCACACCAAACCAAAACATGCTTTTTCTCCATCAGGCTTTAATGGATGAAAAAATTCCATGAAATATGTACATTAATATGGAAAATAAGTGAGACAACTGATTAACCACATAATCATTGATTTCCAGGCTGAAAATACTAGCAGACCCTTTGTTTTTTCAATACATAGTATATATTGTATATACTTTTTTTCAACGTACAATATTATCACAATACAGATCAATAAGCTAACCCTAAAGTCAAGGGAGTATATTGCTGTGCAGTTAGCAAAGAAGGACCCACTGCAGAGGAGCATTAATACCAATATTCTCCAGGATTGTAAACTATCTCGTAACTACAGTCAGTTTTACTTACTAGAGCGCAATGTTTAAAATAAACAAATCTGTATTTTGTGGGTTGTTGTTTTTCTAGAGTTAAAAGGGTCCTGATGATGGGGATAAATTGGGTATTTGTATAAAACTGAAATGCTAGAGTTGGCAGCTCCCACACATGTGTTCCTGGATGACTCGAATAGCAGAGTCTCTAAGGACTTAGCTCTAGGAATACAGCATACCCCCGAGAGGCTCCAGGAGTCCTCTAAATTACCCCTCACTGGTAAAGGCTTTTGCCTACAATCTGTGTTTAGGGTACAGGATCCACTATATCCCCAGCATTGTGTCTATCTCTATTGTGCAGAGTAGCAGTCATGGTTTGGTGGAAGCCACTTCCTGAGAGCCTTTGCCACTCCACCGAATGACAAAAAGATTACAGTGGTAGGGTGTGGTTTACCCCTGTATACAGGGTTTGTGCTGGGAACTATTTTGTTAGCAGGACCTTTTGCAATTGTTGTGCAAAACCCACAGATTTGGTTTAGAGAAGTGAAAAACAGAGGGACTGAAAAGATGCATACAGAAAAGAATTTCCTGTGGTATCCATTCAAATGTTATGGAGAACAGCACAGAGAATTCATAATATTTTCACTATTTCCTGCATCAGTCTATAGATATGCTTGTTCCCAGCCTGAAGAAAAGACGTTTGAAGAGAATTTAAGCACCCTATCTTCTAAATGGAGTATTAACGGGAAACTAAGAATTACAATGCAATGTTTGTCTTAATGGCGTGGTTGGTGAGGATTCTGGTCAAACCATCCAGCAGATATTTACAACTCAAAAACTCCCTGACATCATCTCTGTTACAGTCCATCTCTTCCTTATATAGCCACTGATGTCTGTAGATCCCTGGTTCCTATCAGGCCAGCTTAGTGTTACCAGTCCTGAAACCTCCAGCACACAAAAAAATAGAAGTATGGTGATAGTTTAAAGTAAACTGAGTTTAATCTTCAAGGAAATAACGTGAGAACTCACCCATTAAATAATAAGAAAATGAGAAATGCAGTTGATTTCTACTTTATTGCATTTTACATTGTCCCAGTCTCTTCAGTCTGCAACAGCATGCAGCAGAATTTCGTTTTGATGCTTTGCAGAATTTAAGACGTGAATATGATTTGGAGAACTTAAAAAAGTTCTGAGGCTTTGTACAAAAAAGGATGATGTTCAAAAGCTAATACCAGCAGAAATAAAAAAAAATCTGGCAGAACAAACACACTGAGCCAGTTAAGGTGCTCTAGAGCAAATACTCATGTTTAATTCTCAAAACTTATGGTTTCTTACTGAAGTTAGATAAAATTCTGTCCCTTTACTTGGCAGAGATAAAATTTTTTTTGGTAAATACAGCCTTGTTTCCAAGATAACCTGTCACTCATAGATAGCTATATATTTACCCTATTATTATAACAGAACTATTAAAATGCCTTTTCCTGACTATTTGATAAAAAGATACCACAGCCAATCACAATTTCAGTGACTGGTGGTATTTTGAATGTTTCCAGATTCCTTTCCTCAGATCAAATACTCTTTTGTGATGGGTTTCTATCAGCTTTCAAGTTGCCAAGTTTTCCTTCTTAAGAGGATCATCATTCCTTCTAAAAGCCTGACCTTTTGAATTAGAGAATGGAAGCATTTGAAGTATTAGTACTATTAGTTGATGTTTAATGTCTCTTTCTCTCTTTTGCCTAGTTTCAGCTATTACCTTTTTTACTGATGCTGATTTTCTGTTTTTATTACTAGCATCGACAGCCTTTAACTGTAAAAGTTTAAGTTTATAACTTCCACTGAGATTAACTTTATTAAATTTAATTGACCTTCAAATTACTGCACGACTCTAGTGATTATCTCCAACAGATAATAATGCTGAACTGGGTCTGTATGCTGTCTAATCCTTCTATACTATTCTTTCATTAGTACCATTCTCTCCTCTTTCCTAATAAAAGTATATATCTATATATCTATATATATTTTAATATCTCTGGGTTTAATTTTTAATGTTTAATAGTCTGGGGGTTGGAGTTTTTTAACTTCAACATGGTTTAAATGGGCCTTACGGAAGAGTAAACTGAGGAGGAAATAGCAGCTATGTATAAAAGGTAAATTTGAAATCTACATGGATAAATACAGAATGCTTAATTTACCAGAAATGAACAAAAAGGAATTACAAAGCCCATTGTCATGGACAAGGACTGGCATAGTAAGAGGGAAAAGTAAAACGCAGACAAATAGCAAGCAGGGAGTGGCCACAAGCATCTAGAATTTTGAAGGCAATTGGTAGACTTAGTGTATTGCAAGAAATTAGGTGTTTCTAGCCAAGGGGTTCAAAGAACACATAATAGAGGGCATTCCCACTCCAGATTAAGACAGAACTAAAACTATATCTAACCCATGAGAAAGATGTGTTTCATGGCTGTATCTACTAATACACAAACTAAAGGGAGCGTATGGGACAAATAGAAGAGGAATAACACATGTTAAAGTGGCATGCAGAATGATTTCTGGAATCCTTAAGACAGTGGAAAGGAAAAAGAACAAAAGTGTTCATTGTGTGTTTCTGGTAGAGTGAAGAGAGAGAGCTGAGTGGAGCAGCATAACTGCACTGCATAGCATGGCATGGCACCCAAAGCAGCTGTTCTCAGCAAGAAAGACACTTGTTCTCTAGCTTTTGATCTAGCTTCTCTAATGCTACCTCCAGTATTTCTTTCTCAGATTTAAAGTCAGACTAATGGGCCCAGGAAAGTATCCTGTCTAAAGAGTGCACAGCAGCTTAGGTGCAACTGGATGTAACAGAACATTCTTTTTCTGTGTACGTCTTCCCAATTCTCATCATGTATTAGGAGACTCTTATCTAGAGGCTATTGAATTCACCTTTATGAACATCTCTAATAGCATTGACTGAAAGCCAAATTCTCTACTAATTTGTCTAACTTTTTTTTTTAACTTATTGATATTTGGTGTATTTAAACCATACTGCAGCAGTGACCATTTAATTATGCACAGCAGATCTATGTCTAGACAGATCCAAAGGAGAAAACTACATCTGAATGTCACATATAGGTAAAAGGTGAGTGAGAGAAAAGTCAGACATTGAAACCCTTTCAATTCTTCATTCTTGAAGGTCACACAATCACGGATGGCCCAAACATGACTAAGAATTGAGGAAAAATCAGGCTACAGACGGCTAACTACTGGCAGGAGGAACAGTGACCAAATAATGTAACATTTGGATGACAAAATGTGGCTTTGTTGCCTTTAGCAGGCAAGGAAACTGTATGCAATATGGAATAGTTTAGCACTTCTGAAAAGTTTTGAAAAATAATTTTTTTTCTGTGCTGTATGACTAGAGAATTTTGAATTACAATAAAATCTGTACTCTTCTGATCTTCTGTGAATTGAATTGAATTAAATTAAACTGGCTCTATGGATTGATTTGTTGAAGTGACCCCTGGGCTTGCATCTTAATGATTTAATAAAAGAATTATGTATAAGAGTAAGCTACAGGGTATGAGACTGTAGTGATTGGTGATGCTTTAAATTTGGTACTATAGCTAAGATAAGAGACAATGGAGAACCATCCCTATTTAAATTATTAGAAAGCAACAAATATAATTACAGGAAAACCTAATTTTTTAAACTTCAGATAATTAAATTTAAGACATAATTTTAGAGGAATATTTGTGACAGTAAAATATTACAGTCGTATTTAATTTCCTCAGCATATATTGCTTTATATAAACCTAGATGACAACATTACTGTTTATGTATGAGATGCTTTTCATGTGTTTAGTTATCCTCTTTTGTCAATAAACCCAAGTTCTGGTTCTTTTTTCTACTGATTCTAATTCTGTATACAAAGAAAGGAGATCATGTCTATCAAGCTGATGTGCTTCAGAAAACCATGTTATTTACAGTCCCTGATAATGATCTTATTATGATCAGCAGAACCATGAAAATTCGTATGTATATAAAAGACAATGCTTTCTAATGACACTTAGAAAGTGACACTAGACACTATAGAAATATAAAATGTGACAATTATGAAGTGTTTGCAGCTAGCAAGATTGCATGCAGAAATGTTTTAAATGTTTATTTCATTATGCTGGTTTTACGTGGAAACAAAACATTATTTTTTTGACCAAATGGAAATACAGTACTTTATAATCTAGGTATTTTGATATTTTTCTTTAAGTAGCAGAAATACGTCCATATTTTCTGTAATGTAAATCCTGCAGAAATGTGACTGAATAAAACTGCTTTCTTGTCAAGTCTTTTTTCTTTTCTTTTTAATTAACTTTCTTTGAATACAAGGATATCACAAGATCTGTGCAATTCCAGCAAATAATTCAGTGTAGTTGCAAAGCTTCCTTAACAGGCAATTGACATTTTGCACTTCCACAGTGCCATTTATGTTTCACTTTTAACTTCCTGTGGAAACTACAGGTTTTAGTATATCCTAAACTAAAAATGAAATAAAACATTGTCTTATCAGAAGATCTTTCTAAAATACAGGCATGAGAATTTTAAAATAATTAATGTGTTTCCTTTGATAAATGGCAAATAGTAAAACAAAACCATTTTAAAAAAATGATGTACCATGTTTTACACTCAATCCTCTGATTTCTGAAATGTATAATTTGGGGGGAAAACCAGAACTCTTCAGATCTTTTATATTGCAGAGGACTGGACAGAATAGCTATGACAGGAACGGTCTGCAGTGAAAATCCTTTCCTGGCCTTTGACTGATAAGAAAAGATGCTACAATTATGAGAAATCTCCTTCACTGCTTCTCCACTGTCGTGGTTTGACACTAGCCAAATGCAAGGTGCCCACAAAAGCTGGTCACTCACTCTCTCCTGCTACAGCTGGGCAGAGGGGAGAAGGAAAAACAAAAAATTAACAAAGGGTTCATAAGCTGAGATAAGGACAGGGAGGAAACACTCCAAGGGCAAAATAGGCTCAAACTTAAATGTACGAAGTGAATTTATTACTAAGAGAGTCAGAGGAGGATAATGAGAAGTGAAATAAGCCCTTAAAACACCTTTTCCCTCCAGCCCCTCCCTCCTTTCCACTGACAGCGCAGGGAGACAGGGCGTGGGGGTTTGGTCAGTTCATCACCCAAGGTTTTCTTCTGCTGCTCAGGGAGAGGAGTCCTTCCCCTGCTGCACCATGGGGTCCCTCCCATGGGAGACAGTTCTCTGTGAACTNCCATGGGAGACAGGTCTCTGAAAACTTCTCCAGCGTGGGTCCAATCTCACGAGCAGTAGTTCTCCCAAAACTGCTGCAACGTGAGTCCCTCCCACGGGTGGACAGTCCTCCCAAAACTGCAGTGGCGTGGGTCTCTCTTTCCACGGGGTGCAGTCCTCCAAGGACAGGCTGCTCCAGCCTGGAAGCAGGGCCCTCTTTCTCCATGGGTCTCCCACGGGATCACAGCCTCCTCCAGGCATCCACCTGCTGTGGCGTGAACACCTCCCGCATGGGCTGCAGGTGGATCTCTGCATCCCCCATGGATCCCCATGGGCTGCAGGGGCCCAGCTGCTTCAC
>VZTF01003816.1:279584-322650 GCA_013397755.1 Cnemophilus loriae
CGCCGCCACCGCTTCCCCGCGCCCCACGGAGGCGGCCGGCGGGGCCACCACGCGGAGCAGCAGCAGCAGCAGCAGCAGCAGCGGCCGCCTGGCTGAGGTGTCGGCGCCGCCCGAGCAGGGCCAGCCCATGACCCAGCGCGCCCTGTCCGTGCTGGTGCTGGCCAGCGCTGCCCTCATCGTCTACTTCGTGATCCGGACCGTGCGGTGAGGGCCGGGAGCGGGCGTGCGGGCGCGGGGGGCGCAGCGGCGCGGCCGGGGCTGCGGAACGTGTCGGCCCCGCGGCTCCTGAGGGGCCGGCGAGCAGCGCCCGGCTCCGCCGGGAAGCTCCCGGTGCCGCCTCCCCGCTGTGAGCGGGGAGGAGCTCGGTCGGCTCCGGTCACGTCACCGAGGATGGCACTTCAGGGCCTTTCCCGGCTCTCTCCTGTGCTCTCCGGGTGGACTTGTCACTGCTGCCATCCGTCAGCCCACCTGAATTTATTTTGTGCGTTCTTTGTGTGATTTTTGACCAGTTTGCAAGCTTCTGTATCGCTAAACTACCAGAGTTGTCCTTCTCCCCGACTTTGTCAGTAAACATCTTTCTTCTGTGCTTTCTTTCACAGTAAAATTAACCTGTTTTGTGTCTTTTTAAGGAAAGGGCCCTTACAAAGCTTTCTACAACTTAGCTGCCTTTATGTTTCTCATGGAAACTATTCTCCACATAACTCGATGTGCTTTTACAGTTAAGTACAGTGTTTATCACTGTATTTTCTTGTCCTGGCAGTTTTACTTCTGTCTCTTATGCTTTAACTTGAATTCTTCAGGGCAAGGCCCAAATGTGCATAAAGCACCTCAGTTATGGAGCAAATTCTCCACATACTTTTCATTACATTTAGAAATATCCATTGTGTCTAGTATCTGCATCATTTAGTCTAGAAAGGCAGTTGAAAGACTGTTTTGTGTGTGTCATGTACTAAAGTATACAGTCTGACTAAACTAGGATATTTTGATTGTTCTGTACATCTTACAGATCACTCTTAAGAAGCCTTGAGGGCACTTCTCAGTGCTAGTGCATCTTGTAACAGCAGCCTGTTGGATTTGGGGATGTGAGTAGTACTGTGGAAAGGCCAAATAAATAAATAAATAAAAGCCTGTCTTTGCAGGAGCTGGAGAAGAAAATTGTCATCTTTTGCCATTATTTTCTGGATGAGTGGTAATTACTTGGTATTCTGGTTTTGGCAGTAGGATGCTGTTCTGCATTTGAAACTGGAGTGCTGTCTTCTAGGTGCTACTGTAAAGTGGAAGCTTAACACCTCACTCACATTATTCTGTAATTCTGCTGCATCTTGCTTCTGAATTTGGAATAGGTAAAGTGTATGTTTTTGAATTTGAATTTGTAGCTGAAATGCTTTTGCAGTGGTTGTATAAGAAATAGAAGGATTAAGTGCAAACGACCCATTTTTTTGATAGGTTTCCTTGGCCTGGAGACATAGCTTGTTATAAGACATAAAAACTTTTTGCAAACTTTCAACCAGGTTGCCTGCCCAGTGGATGAAGGGAAGTAAGTGGGTGTAGTGTTTCTGGATTTTAGTAAGGCTTTTGATGCTGTTCTTCACAGTACCCATCTGGACAAGCTCTCCAGCTTGGGGTGGGCAGGTTTGTGGTGCACTGGTGGAAGAGACAGCTGAATGACAGGGCTCATAGGGTTGCAGTGGAGAGGGGTGCCTCTGGCTGGCACTTTGTCACCGTGGTGCTCTTCAGGGCTCAGTTCTAGGGCCAGCTCTGCTCAGTACCTGGAGACAGGAGTTGCATGCGCCATTAGCAACTTCGCTGATGACTCCAAACTGGGAGGTGCAGCTGGCTCTCTTAGGGTTGCTGAGGGGTCTAGATAGGTTTTGGAGCATTGTGCAATGACCAGTAGCATGACATTTAACAAGAACAAATGCTGGGCTCTGTAGCTGGAACAGGGTAACACTGGAACAGGATAACACTGGACAGTAGTTCTTCTTGGGAGAGAAGTGGCTGGAGAGCAGCTGTGCAGAGAGGGATCTCAGGGTGCTGGTTGACAGCAAGCTCAGTATGAGCCAGCATGTGCCCTGGCAGCCAAGAGGGGAAACTTCACCCTTGGGCGCATCTCACACAGCACAGCCAGACAGTCAAGAGAGAGGATTGTCCAACTGTGTTCAGCATTGTCATGGCTTTCCTGTGAGTACTGTGTGCAGTAAGAAGCGTACTAAGGCACTTGAATACAACCAGACGGGCAACCAGGCTGGTGGAGGAGCTGGAAGGCCTGTCGTCTGAGGAGCAGCTGAGGACTCTGGGTTTGTCTGCTTTGGAGAAGAGGAGGCCTGAGGGGTGATCTCATTGCTCCCAGCAGATCCCTGAGGAAGGAGATGTGTATCCCTTCTTGCTGAGATCCAGCTATGGGATGCGTGGGAATGATTCCAAGTTGCACCAAGAGAGGTATAAATTGGACATTAAGATGCATTTTTTTACTGGTAGGGTGGTCAACGACTGGAACAGGCTTCCTAGAAAGGGGATCAGTGTTTAAAGAGACATTTGGACAATACCCATGGTACCATGCTTTAAATTTTGGATTGATCTGGCAGTTGACTAGATAGTAGTTGTAGGTCCCTTCCAACTGAGCTGTTGTCAGTCACAAAGTAAAAGATTTAAAGTAATTTTTTGTTGACTCTCTGGACACTGCTTTAGAGTTGTAGCTATGACCATACATGCATGTTGTGTAAGCATCTCCAGTATTCCTGTAGCTGTAGTTTTTAAACTACTTCTTACATAGAGGAGGATTTGAGTCGCAAGTGATTAATTTATCCTTTTTTCAACAGGATTTGCTTGAATGTAGAAATCTGTGCCAGCTTTGTGATAAGTTTTTTTTTGGCATTACCTACAGTCTAGACATTTGCTATGACTGTCTTAGGTTACTCTCAAATCACAGTAGCAACTCACTTTCCATTTTAGGGGAAAATTTCCACTTTCCATTAAGTTAAAAAGATAAAATGTAAAGTGAGATTGACAGAAATATTGACTGTAAGAGTACCATGTACTGCCTCTTCTTAATTTCATATTTTCGTTGTCTTTAAAATAGTTTCTTATCTGCTAGGATATGCGCAGTGGTTGTCCTAGTCCCAATTGCTTAGCTTCTACTTTAGTAAAAACAAAACAAAAGGCACAGTATGTAAGAAACAACCTTATTTTTCATCACACTATTATCTTAAAAGTTTTAGAATTTTCTTCTACTTGGTGCTTTGAAGTGTAGAACTTCTTTCTATATTGAGGAATAAAGAACAGATGAAATAAATGAAGAACATGGAAGGGACTTTGTCTTGAACTGAACGGTGAAATTTTTGGTTTTGGTACTAGCCTTAGCTTTAAATGAAAAAGCTGGGTATTTTTTTCTGTGCTAAAGCACTTAAATGCCTGGGGTAACAGTTGCTGCATTTTCAGATCATAATTGAGAGTGGAGGAAATGATTGTGTTGATTATTTCTTATAACATTAGAAATTGGAGAACTTTGAAGACAGGTATGTACTTTATCTCTTTGCCATTCTAACAAGGTTGCATTTGCTTTTTTTTTATTAGCTCTGAAATATGCTGTGTTGAAGTTCCTGAATGTTGTAAACATGTTTTGTAGGCACCTAGCTTGGGACTGTAAATTCTGGAGTTTCTAAGTGAAAGACCTGTTACCACCTTTGAGTTTAGCACTAACTGCCTAGACACAAATTCTTTCTTTTTTTTTTTTAAGTCCTATGGCTTTCACGTAGTTGTTTGCCAGTTACTGAAAGTGACTCTGTCAGCCTTCTGTAAACAGATGCCTTTGCACAGTGTTTGGTGAGTGATACAGGTCTGAGTTCCAGAACCTGAGCAAGGCTTGTTCTGTGGGTGTAAGAGTAGTTCTAGAAAGCCGAATGGAATGGTTCATTGTGTGGGTGACACATGGGACCCAGCCCCATCAGCAAAGCTGTGGAGAGTGAGAAAAGCAGATGCAGTCTACTTGTCTGTGCTAACCACTGTGCCTTAATCCTGGAACATGAGTCACCGCCTCTTCCTTCTGTGCTTTGTGAAGCATACAAGACATTGACTCTACAAGATCTGTCTTATTCTAAAGTGTAATTATGACAATTTTTTAAACTTACATAATATAATAAAAGTTTTCTGTGTCAACCATGACTTGTGTTACGTCTTTGCTATGGCTTTGTTTGATTGCTGCCTGATTTGATCTGCTGTTCTTTACAGATGCATAAGACACATAGAGAATATGTAGCAAGGCAATTTTTTTCTCAGTAGAAGTATGTTAGAAGTATGCTTTTGCGTATATTTTTATGTGGCTCATATTTAGATGCTAAGTGCCTTTTTGTATTCACTGCATTAATTCTGTACAAAACTACAGATGACAGTCTTATTGGCCTTAATCATTTCATGTAAACTGGTGACACTTAAAATTGCCTGACCTCTGAATTTCATAGAGCTAAGTGTGTATACTTACCATAAATTTTAGAAAACTTACACTAAGTATCAATCTAGCAGTGCTTTATGTTATTGGATCAGAAAATAGAAAAAGAGTTACATTACTTGAATATTTTAAAATACTTTTCAGACTCAGAAGGCAAAACAGAAAAACCCGAAGATACGGAGTTTTGGATACAAACATAGAGAACATGGAGCTGACCCCGTTAGAACAAGATGATGATGATGATGATACAACACTATTTGATGCCAACCATACTCGAAGGTTTGTATTTAGAACCTGAATGTACTTCTAGCAATAGAAGTGAAGGAGTGTGGGTAATAAGCAGTTTCTCTGAGAAAGCTTACTACTGTGTTTCATATGCATAGTTGGAGAAGGGATGTCAAGATCACTTGAATTTTAAATGGGCAAGAATTTAGTGGGCAAGAAGATAAACACCATTTGTCTTCAACATGTGAATTCCAGAGAAATGGAGAGGAAGGTAGGATATTTTTGTTACAAATACAGTGTCATTATTGAAGCTAATGTTAAAGTGAACAACTAGCTTTTACCTTTCTCTTTTCTTTTTTTTTCCTAATTTGGAGACTCCTCAGTTTTTCCTGCATATTCTCACCTATGAGTTCTGCTTCAAGCAGCTTTGCTTCGATCTGCTTTCTTATTGCTAAAGTAGTCAGCAGTTAGTTGATGATGATCCTTCACCAGGTTTTACATTTGGTACTGCTGCACTGAAAGATTCATGTTCTAAAGCTACTCTTTGAAACTTTGTAGATACAGAAAAGTTTTGTTGTATTTCCTTATTGTGTTTAACTTTTGTTGTATTTCCTTAGTGCCCTTAAACATTATGATCAATTAAAACTTAAATTCACGCAATTCACACTTAAATTTTTTCCTTATTGAGTGATTCCGTTACATTGTACATGCAAAGATACAGTAAGAAAATAAATGGGATTATCATAGTCATAGTTCATAGTGAAGGCTACTTGACTGCTGTCAAGTATCAGAAGAGATCAGATGAATTCTTCCAGTCACAGCAAGTAATTGATTGACACTGTTTAATGTGAAACCAGATTCAAATCTCAAGCAAAACAGTTTGATAAATGCAATACATGATGTCTCAAATGAATTAAAAGTGCTGGAGTAGTAAGTCAGATGTTCTGCTGTTTGTCAGGAGGAACTTTGGATGCAGTTCTGGAACTTGAAGTAAAAGGTTCAGTCTGCTTTAACTTTGTCTCCTTAATGGGAATCTTGCTGATGTAATTTTTTTTCATAAGTCAAAGCCCCTCTTGATTTTTTTCTCCCCCATACACTAGATTAAAGAAGCTAGAGTATCTCCACTTAGCATTCCTCTGTATTTTAGAATTATGTAACATTTACCATTACCCTGTGTTGCTAGTCTTGTTCCAGTATATATATACATATGTAAAATGTAATAGGTAATTGTCACGTTATATCCAGGAATTCCCTCAATGTCTTCTTTAAATCTTTTAGCTTTTGTTGTAATTCAGCATACGTGTTGGACGTTGAGGTATTTGATGACCAGTTAACATGATGTTCTTTATAAATGCTTATTTACAGGAGTATCAACTATGTTTTTTAGTAGGAAGTAAAATGATAATACAGGTAGTCATCATTAACAAACAATATTACACAATTATAACTTTCACAGAGCATATTTCTGATAATTCTTCCTTCCTGTTTTCTAAACACTTCAGTTTGAGGGAGAAAAGAAAAATCGTTGAAGTATTTCATTGTAGAAGTATCTGAACTGTTGTTTCAATAGCGGTCTGAAAGTATGTGCCTAAAGTATTGAAGTCCTTATTTTGATACTGGGAACTCAAGAAAACAAGGACTTCAGTTACGTTTGGTGAAGATTGTGAATTTTCTCTGGTTTTGTGCATTGATATCTTCCTATGTTCTCTTTTATGGGGAGAAGCTCTTAAAATTTTAAGAGCTACTTTTCATTTTGAAATAGTGTTCACGTGTAGGATGAAAGCAGTGCTGAACAATGTGAATTCACTCCACAAATCTCTGTAGAACAGCTTGATAAAATGCTGTTCAAACTTTGGAAAGCTATGTCATTGCTGGGAGGATAGTTTGAAAACTAGAGTACTTGAATTATTATTTTTTTTTTTAATCTGGATTGGGAATGTACTTTTAAAAGTTAATTTATTTCCCCTTGTTTCGACTTGTTTGCATCTGCACTGAAGCTTAGTAATCTGTCTTTATGTCACTGCTTAAGCACAGTGACCAAAGGGAGTACAAAATGCCTAAGTAAGCAGAGACAACTTGATGCTGAAGGCAACTTGATGAAAATGATACTCAGATATTCTCGGGAGATTTCATTACACTTTGTTCTGACATTTGCAGTAATTCGGAGGTATGGTTGGTTGGGGTTTTTTTAAGGTAGCTTAAATATATAGTCAGTCTTGGAGCCTGGGAACAAGGAGGAGAGGCCTTTAGTAGTTTTTTGAGTTTCGTGTTTTGTTAAGTAAAGAACAGTTGCAGTTTTACTTAACTTGGAATCAAGGCACAAGAAGAATTTACTCAATTTTTTTTATAGCATTCCAAAGTTTCAGTAGGAACTTGGGAGCCTTGAAAGTTCAAAAGTATATTCTTAATGGTAAATCCCTTTTTATTTTTGTAAATGAGCTGTCTCTCTATTTGGAAAGTTTAAATGAATGCAGGTTTATGGTACTTTGTTTCACAATGGTAACTACAAGTTTCTCCAGTCAAATTTAATAATAAAATGTCATGTCTCTCTGGGATCTTTCATAATATGTGAACTTTTAAAATGTAGGCTAAATTCGCCTTGAAACAGGGCATTTCAGATTAATGCATCTGTTTCTTCTATTGTAGAGAAGTACGTGCCTTTCAGTGAAAGAACTTAATCTTAGAACCAGAGAAGGAGACTGCTTCATGGGAGAAATAAGAAGCAAGAGGGTATGCAAGTGGGGGGGAACTAATTTAATTTGTGTATTTTATGGCATCCTTAATATCTTGCAATAAGTAATGTATCAATTTGTTGTATCTTTTTGTATATAGAGATTCTCAATGTATAGCCTATGGGGAGAGAGAGTACTAACTGCACTAAGATAACCTATTTGGAAGGGAGATTGCTTGTAAAACAGGGTATTTTTTGCTTGTTACAAATCTTGTATGCCATGAAGTGTGGTGTACACTTTTTTCTACAGTAACCTGGAATGTTAATTTTTTCTTCTGATATTAAATTGTAAGTAAATATAGCCACTGTGGACTTCTCAGAATTGTTAGAACTTGAATTTAATTAAGGAGATGATTTATTGTTTACCAATAAAAAGCCAAACTACTGCCTTCTGTGTTGAGACTTTTAAAAAACTGAATTAACATGTTTTGTGTAAACGTCAGTGAAAAAATAAAATATGTTTACAGTGTTCCTAGCATTTAGTGTGATACTCCAATACTATACATTTTAAGGATACTTGGGATATTAAAATAATTACATAAAACATGGTATTGTAACATCTTGCTGTTGAGACTCCTGATTGCAACTGTTGAGTTAATTTTTTGTGAGGTCTAGCTTCAACTTGCGTGAACAGATGTGCCTCAGTGACTTTAGGGTGTTGCTGGTGTAGTCCATGTGATGTCAGTATTCAGACCTGTAGTGAAGCAGAGATAAGCCTTTGGGAAAATACTAAGTATTCTATAACTTTAAAATGAAACACTGACATCAGAAGCAGCTCTTACCGAAGTGTGTGGTTATACTCACATGAATGTAGTTCATATCCAGCGGTTATGTTTAGTTTTTGGCTAGTGCCATAAAAATTATTAGAACAGTCTTTTAAGACCTGGAAGATACACTTTTTTTAATGTGTTGCGGTTTCCACCATAATCTTGATAATGTAGACAAAATGTTCAAATTCTAGTTTAGAGTGAATGTGTATTTTTTTTGCTAATTCCATATATCCATATATATTTAGTATCAAGCCATAAACTTACTACATCAGTATTGGTGGGGGTGGCTGTGTATCCTGAAAGTGCCTGAGTTATGGGCTACAGAGAAAGAGGAATAATTTTTCCTGATTCTTCACCCTCTTGGTGTTTGAACAAAATTGGAGTACTTTGAAGTCATTTCTACAGTGAGAGGGAGGGAGTCTGCTGTAGATTTTCTTTACCTCTACCAGCTGATCTGTTATATTGAAACCTTCTTACTTGCTCTAGTAACAGCTCAGATGAGGTCAAATCAGCTTCGCAAGGTAGTTTTCACCTACAGTTGCCCATGTGCCACACACAGCTGGGAAATAGATTGTGTTTACAATAAATGCAACTCTTTATTTTGCTTTATGTTGTACCTAACTTTTTCTGCCTATGTTCAAAGATAAAACTAAAATGAAAACACAGCACTAATTATTGGAGCTGCTTAGTTGAGGAATCTGGAGACATGACAAAGAATAGCTGGGTTGTACACTGCGGGTGAGAGAATAGTAAATGATAGAAGGCAAAGTATGCTGTTTCCATTTATAAGGGGGACCATCAGTGTCTAAACTAAACATAATTGAAATCTTTCAGAAGTATAGACTGTCTTCCTGACATCCTGGAATTCAAACATGTGGAATCTTTTCTAGGCTTTGAGCCTCACTGAGGAGGTGTTATGCTTGTTATGCATAGATATTTGAACTGTTTAAGCAAGTTAGAATCACTGGAAATGCAAACAATCTTTAAGCTCTTGTATGTCCTGCAGGTAAACCTTTTATGTTTTCCTGCAGAAAAAACAAAATGGAACAGGTTATTTGTGTTTCCAAGCAAATTTTCTGGTGGGAAAAAAAAAAAAAAAACCACTAATTTTCCAAAAATTTTATATAGGCTTCTTTCATCCATGCCTACAAAATTATGAGGATCTATTTACAGGAAAAGCGTCTGTAAAGCAATCATACAACTGGTAATAAGTTGGGACTGTTTTGATTTCTGGTATGTCAGATACCATGTGGTTGATGGAGCAAGCTTCCTCGGCCTTATTCAGCTTGTATCTAATTTCAGTAGCTGAATTGGCTCTCTTTGCAATTGCAGACACAAAACTAGTCCAAAGATAATCATGGTTTAGTATATCTTGGTCTTAACAGTTGGAAATTGCAGCTGTGAGTTACGTACAGTCCCTGCTGATAGGCGCAACACCATCAGTACCATTTCCAACTACGTCTGAAAAGCTCTTCTTAGAGCTGTTCTAGCATACTTTCAGAAATTTGGGAAAGAATATGCCACCACAGAGGCCAGTAACTGTGCATAAACAGAACTGAAGTTTATATCAAGCTTATTTATCACTGTAAAATTTCATATGAAAAGAAGATTAAAAAGATGAAGACATATAATTATGAAATATGTAAGTGAGTAGCTGTGTATGGAAAATTTTATCCCCACTTGAACTAAGATATTAATAGGCCAGTAAAAAATGTGAGCTGATCTGCTGAGGTAAAACTCCTTGAAGATAAGAGATAGCCCAAGTTTAATGAGAAATAAACTGGGAGAGAGGCTAGATTTCTTCTGTAACTTGAATTTCTGAAGACAGAAAATGGAATGTGGAGAAGAAGCTTGGAGGGTTGAAAACAAAATTATGTTTAAAGATACTTTTATAATTTGAACAGTATTAAAGCTATCACAGCATATCTATTACTGTTTGTTAGGGCTTCGTGACGTTTTTCCTTCACTAGTGTAATTTGAGGCACAGCTTGTAAAAGAATATGTGGTTCCTGATCAAGTGTGAATGTATTAGTTCAGCACATTAATAGGATAATGGAGCAGGCACCCTGTGATACCATGAATGGGTCCGAGCACAAGAAATCCATGTGACTGAAGAGGCAGAAAGCATTTTTATTTTTTGTGTTGACCAGTAAGAGCCAGGAACAATCTTTTAATATGTAAGCCAACTGAAAAACGTGGGTCTCAAAAGACCCAGTATGAGTGGACTGCTTCATAGGTTTGGAATAGACTTCTGTTTGCTACAGGTGTCTTGTTTCATGGTGCTACTGATGATGGTGTTCCAAATTGTTAACTCTTAAACCGCTGCAGAATTGATCCAAATCTCTGGAGTGGTGTCCTCTGATGAGATTTTTTGTGTGATTTTTCTCTGTCCACAATTACTTGTCGTTTCCAAGTGACTTGCACTCTTATTTACCTTCCATCTTGAAACATTTTTATTTTAAGATTTGATAAACCAAGAAGATGTCTTCAAGGTATTATCAGGATGGATGGATAAGTTTAAGATTTTATTATGAGATACGAAGAAGGTTCTTAAATCATGAAATCTTTTGCATATAATTTCCTGCTTTCTTCACTTGGGAAAGTATGAGATTATGTATTTGACATAAGCCTTTTCGATGCTTTTGGCAGTATGCTTTGCACAAAATGCAATATATAATGTTTTCCTAAGTCATGTGGACATATGAATCAAATGCACATTAAGTAAATTTGCTGTCGCAACTAATCTGTGAGCAGCTGTGGACTCCCTCAAAGGTAGAGAGACCTTACAGAGAGATCTGAATAGACTATGGAGCAGGATAATCACCAGGCATTTGAAATTTAATAAAGAGCAAGTGCCGGGTTCTCCAACTGGAATGAGATAATAATACATACAGACTGGGGGACAAGAGGCTGAAGAGCAGCCCTGCAGAAAGACATCTGGGGATTTGAGTTAATGGCAAGTTGAATATGAGTCAGCAGTGCCCTGGCAGCCAGGCGGGCCAACTGTGTGCTGGGATGCATCTGGGCGAGGGAGGGGCTTGTCCCACTGCTCTATTTTGAGCACCACAGTATGAGAAGGACAGGGAACTACTGCTTTGTTCAGCTTGGAGAAGGCAAGAGGGGCAGCAGAGTGGGAGATGCTGATTTCTCTGCTGATCAGTCAAAGGGCAGAAGGGAAGGGAATGAAGTTGCATCCAGTGGAATTCAGCTTGGACATACGCCATAGTCTGAGTTCAAAAGTTATGCCAGAGCTGCTGTTCATACCTATTTATATCAACCTAGGTAATGGGCACTTTGTTTATCAGTTTTCTTCCCTAAGCATCACTCTGTTTAAGAGAAACAAAGATTCATTCATACTAGCTTCAGAAAACTTGATCCATAAAGACAGAGGATGAAACAGTACACATTCTCACCCAAGCATTTTATTGATCTTGTTTTAAGAAAAGTCAGTGTCAGTTCAACAGCTGACTGGATCATGTGTTGTATAAAGAAGTACTCTTTTTTAATAAACAAATTCTTTATTCCTTCTATAGCTTTTTCTTAAAAAAAAAATAAATCCAGCAAAAAGCGTATAGGTAAGGTAAATGGCATTTATGAGGAATTTTAATGAAACTCCTTCAAGAGGTTATGTTATTGAAAGGTCTATATGCCACATTTTGAAACTTGGGAGATTTCACAGGGAATATGTTTGCGCTGATATTACTCCTTGTACCTGTCATTGGCCATTGTCCAAAAAGAGGTGTGTGACTATGTAGATTTCTGTTCAGACCAAATACAGTTATTTTTATTCAGTGCTCTCATAGAGTCCAAAGGCCCCTCATCTTTCTAAACAGGAAACACAGTTTTATGAAGATACACATTAAACCTGCTGAGTCAAAGCACACATATATACATTAGCATTTTTGTGATGTTTCTGAAAGTTAGTAGTACACTTCCCAGTAAGCAGATTGTTCAGATAGGTGGTGAAATTTAATTCAAAGTTTAACTGTTGTTTTTGTCAGATCTTTAATTTTGGCTTTCCTGATATGAAATCTAAATCTTGTTTTTAGTCATTTTAGGCCTATTGCACTTAAGCTACAGTGAATGGTAGAAAGAGCTTTGTTCTATTGCACATCTGCCATTTCTTTCAAGATCATTATATTGCCTCTCCATCTTGTCTAAACAAAACACCTTCAGTTTCTTTCCTCATATATTGGTTTTGCATTGGTTTTTGGTAGCAGGGAGTGCTACAGGGGTGTCTCCTGTGAGAAGCTGCTAGAAGCTTCCACCATGTTCAGCAGAGCCAATCCCTGGTGTCTCCAAAGATGAACATGCCACTGGCTGATGCTGAGCCAGTTAGAAATGGTGGTAATGCCTCTGTGGTAAAACATTTAAGAAGAAAGATAAACAAAAAGTTGTTGCACAGTTTTAATTCCAGCCAGAGAAGAGCAGGGTGAGAACACGTGAGAAGAACAACTATGCAGACACCAAGGTCAGTGGAGAAGGAGAGGGAGGAGGTGTCCCAGGTGCTGGAGTTGAGATTCATCTGCAGGCTGTGGCAAAGACCATGGCAAAGCAGCTGTGCCCCTGCAGCCCATGGAGGTCCATGGGGATGCAGAGATCCACCTACAGCCCATGGAGGAGCCCCTGCAGAAGCAGGTGGATCTCTGGGAGTGGGCTGTGATGCTGTGGGAGACCCATGGAGAGAGGTGCCCTGCTCCCGTGCTGGAGCAGCCTGTCCTTGAGGGACTCCACCCCATGGAAGCGTGGCCCATGCTGCAGCAGTCTGGGGAGGACAGCTGCCTGCGGGATGGACCCACGTTGCAGCAGTTTGCAGGGAGATGTTGCTCGTGAGAAGGAGCCACGTCAGAAAAGTTCAAGGAGAGCTGTCTCCTGTGGGAGAGACCCCATGGTGCAGCAGGGAACGACTCCTGTTCCTGAGCAGCAGAAGCCATGGGAGATGAACTGATCATAACCCCCATTCCCTGTCTCCTTGCACCACTGGGGTAGGAGGTAGAGCTGGGAAGGAGGGAGGGGTGGGGGGAAGGAGGTTTTAAGGGCTTGTTTTACTTCTTATTATCCTGCTCTGATTTTTTTGGTAGTAGATCCACTTCATATCCCTAAGTTGAGCCTGTTTTGCCTGTGATGGTATTTGATGAGGGGTCTCTCCTGGTCCTTATCTCAACCCATGAACTGTTTGTTATATTTTCTCTCCTCTGTCCAGCTGCAGAGGGGAGTTAATGAGCGGCTTTCATGGGTGCCTGGCATCTGGCCCAGTTCGATCCACGACACCTCCCAAGATAATTATAATTGACAAACTTGCTTAGTGTGCCTCCAAATCCTGCATCTCAGTCATCTGTGAAGACATTGAAGAGCACTGGGCCTGGAGTGGAGCCCTATGGAACCCCTCTAGTGACAGATCACCAGCCTGGTCTCACCCCATTCACTGTCACCCTTTTGTGCCCGATCCGTGAGCCAGTTGCTGTGTTTTTGATGATGTGCTTATCCAGCTGAGCGCTGGGCATTTTGTCCAGGACACTTTGAAAGCATTGAAGACTTTACTGAAATCCAAAAAGCTGATTTCAGCTTTTTGTCTGTCAACTGTCTTCCCTTGATTGATAAGGTGGAGAATCTTGTCATGAAAGGATACCAGAAAGACATTCCCCTCATGAACCCATGGTGGCTGTGAATGACTATGTTGTCCTTCAGGTATTTTTCAATAACTCCCAGAATAATCTCCATAATATTGCCAGGCACTGAGGTGAGACTGACAGGCGAGTTGTTACCAGGGTCATTCCTCTTGCCCTTCTTGAAAATTGGGATGTTTGCCAGCTTTCAGTCATCTGGGACCTTCCATGATTCTATGTTTCTGTGATTATATGGTGATGGAAACACATACAAACGTTGCTGCAGCTGTCATATTTTTGGCCTTGTGTTGTATAAATAATTCCCCTCCTCCCCTACCCATATAAAAGATAAGTTACCATATTTTCAATTTTAGCACTGTAACTTCAGTTGATTTAGAGCCTTAGATTTTGTAGCAGCTTCAGAACCATTTGATACTGGAAAGTAAATGCAGACAATAGGGTTCTAAATTTAATATGAGTAGCTACACATCTGCTTTATACCTGCAAGCAGGATGGACGTTCTAGACCTTGTTCAGTCCAAGCTGGACATGACAGCATTCATTTTCCCAGAGGCAATATAAGACATGGGCTTATTTGCCTGAGCAACTGTGGTGCTTCTTGTCCAATTTTTTGTTTTCCACTAACATACCATGAAATACCTGAATGCCAGTTTGCAGTATTGATTTAACTGAAGTATTTGTAGTCTTTTGAATATAAATAGTAGAGAGTCATTAAGATTTTAATTGATTAACTTGGCAACTCTAGACGTCCCCAAGAAAAACCCTTAAATTCACTTGTATTGGTGGAAGTTTCAAGAAAAAGAAAGCTAAAGTAGGATATATTAAAAACTTGTTGATTATAAAATATGTTACTTATTTTTTTATTTGGATGCAAAGCCTGTTGTTCTTGGTGCAGATACATGTCTTCAGTACCTATGAAACTGAAATATTTTCCTCATTTTTTAACACTGTAGATGCTGTTCTGTCCATTTGCATTGCTAGATACCATAAATCAGAAACAAAATAATTTGTACTGCTTAAAATTTTAAATGAAAATAAAAATTTTTGTGTTAGATTTAGTTTTGTTTTCTTTCTAAATTCACAAAAGGGCAAAATTATGATTAAAAAATGCAAGTTGCAAAGTTTTGGGGTTTTATCTGGGTGTTGTTGCTGTGGTCACTGTTCTGTCACTTCAGCTGTGCTCTCTAGTGCAAACTATAGTGAAGTAAATGTACTCAACACCCCTTATGCCAAAGTGTGAGACCTGCCTTGAATATGACATTCCACAGCAAAATCCTGTTGAAACATCTAGGATTGTCTTTTGTTTCTTTTCTCGCAGCAAACACAAGTTCAGTTTTTGGTAGTATATGTGCTGTTCTCCAGTGAGCAAAAGCAAGAAAAGGCTACTGTGAATATGTTTTATTTAGCAAAGTTAAATCTACAGCTTCTTAAAATCTTTCTCTAGTTAAATGGCAAGATGATAATAGTTTCATATTTTCGGAATTCATTTGAGTATTTTGTTCAGAGGCTACTTAAAGTCTAAGACTGACAATGGACTACAAGCCTTGTATGTAGAAGACCTTGTCATAGACCTTGTCTATACTCCAGAGTGAAGTTGCAGCTCTTACAGTGGAAGGAAGAGAGCATATGTTTTGTCCAAGGTTAGCCCTAGACCAATGACCATTTTGGGTTGTTAAACAGACTGAGCTATTTTGACTATTGTTGCATGTGTCAATAATGTCCTTTGCAGTTTTCAAAACTGATGACATTCAATCCTAGAAATATTCATGGCAGACTTCTCAGGGACTCTGTGCCCATGCACTGAAAGACAACGTCCCCTTAAAAATTCTGCAGCAAGGCTTCCAAGTGTGTCTCTTTTCTTCCTAGCTAATAATCAGGAATCTAGTACCCAAGTTGTTATTTAATCTCAGTAAGAGGTCATGTGGATGAAATAGGTGTGTCATTAAAACTTAACTAGCATGGCAAAGTAATATTTTCTAGTTACTTCCACCATCGTGAAGTTTACAGAATAAACTGACTCCAGCAAGACTTTCACAGGAGTATTGTTGATTGTGGGAAGAAGATGAGAGTTTCCCTTGCCTGTTGCAAAAATACAGAAGGAGGGTCAACATTCAGCCTGTATTGCCTGAACCTCAGAAGCGGTATTCTGTTACCAACAAAGGCAAAAACAGAAGTGCTCACAAGCTCTTCTCCTGAGGATATTTCTGAATAATGTCAGTGATATATCTGACACAGATGTGTGGCAGCAGGTATCCTATCATCACTGACAGAGCATCCATCTAACTAATGTTACCAGCCAAAGCCAAGTGCCCACTTTGTTGGGGCTACTGCCAAACACTGAAATGTTCCTTCTGGAATATGCTGCCTAACACTCTACTACTAGCTCTGGCTAAGACGGCTGCTAGCCCAAGCCTCTTTTTTTCTTTATTTTGACTATCTGCTCTCAGTCAGCTTGGACTTCTCTTCAGCAGCAGCTCCCAAGCTGAACTGTAATCAGCCAGGCTTCCTCTTTGTTGTCAGCCAAGCACTCAGGAAACATACTTGATTTAGGGTTATTTGTGGTTTTTTCCCCAGGGCCAGTGTAACCCCAAAATGGGCCCCTCCAGCCATGCTGTGAAGCTGCTGTGAAGAAGGGCTTGGTCAAAGCAGGCAAGCTCTGTGAACTGCTCCTACTAACATGAGAAGGCAGTACCCTTCAGTGTACAAACAACTGTCAGTGGAACATGGATGAAGTGCTGCTAACATATTTTGTCACCTTTTATTGTAAATTTATGTACACTTTTGGCACTTCTGGCAACAAAGTAGTTGCATGTTGCAACATACAGGTTTTCTGTCTTAGAAAGGCATTTGTTTTCTTTCTGTCTTTGACTTGTAAATGCTGCATCTTATGTTGTTCTGCTGTCAGCTTCTCAAGGACAAGAGGCTGTGTCCAGATCACTTGAAGGAATATGAAATGAAATGAAATGAAATGAAATGAAATGAAATGAAATGAAATGAAATGAAATGAAGTGAAATGGAGTGGAATATGAAGAGGCCTTTGAGGAGCCATGAAAGGAATGGACAGGTGAACCTTCTTGCATAGGTATCATTCAGAGGTGCTGTTAATGACTATATGAACCAAGTGATTTCCTTTTGCTGGATTATAAACAATTCCATGTCTTGCCTTCTTCCTCCTTTCCTCCCTCTCTGCCTTCCCTCCTCTTTCAGCAAGTGCACCCTTTTCTGTTGTGTAGTAAGTGCTGACAAGGAGACATATCCTTCCTATGAAATGAATGCTCTCCCAAGCACGATCACTATCCAGCATCAAAGTGAACCTGCCAGACACCAGGCTGTGGGTTTCCCATCCCTCATGTGTGCGTGGGAATGCCTGGGGGCTCAGTTCATGGTCATCTGGCAGAAATTAAGGACCCACTATTTCCAATAGCTTTGATGGTTAGACTCGAAGCCGTGTTAGCCACTGGAGCAGTAGTAGTGAGGTAATGGTGTTGACGATGTTGTAGTTGATGTCCCATGTTTGGAACAGGTGCCAGGTTATCACAGGAGACAACTGCTAGAGTTCTGACACGATACACATCAATGTTTACAGAGAGTACCTTAGTGTGAGTGTGAATGAACCAGTTCTGCTGAGACACTGCTGTCATCTCACTGTACTTTTGATTGAGACTGCAGGCTCCCTGTGTTAGTCACTGGATTTCTCATCTGTGGGCTCACAGGAGTTGGTATGTGTCCTGAATTCTGTGGCACTTACACTAAATATTTCAGGTGGTGCCACAGATCTTCGTTGTATTTACATTAACTGAAGTACTGAACTGCTATAAAGCTCATCCCTTCGAGGTTAGTGTTGCCTGCTTCAGGACTGGAAGAAAAGTCCAGAAAATGCAGGTTGCTGAATTCAACATAGCACCAGCTCCAAAACCTGGCTCAGGAATGCAACCTCCTGCATCCAGAAATTTATGGGTACGGAAGTTGAGGGGAACAGTCTGTATACCTGTAATTTTTTAACAATGATGGATGTAGGCTCAAAAACTGCCAGCTCAAAGCTGCTCAGACAGCAGCTTAGTATTTTTTTTTTCTGACCAAGTTGTTGCAGATTGAGTGGCTGCCTCTCCCTTGTCTAGAGACTAGATGTCTCTTGAAATTCTACTTGGTAAAAACTCTATCTTATCTACCTCCACCTTGTCAGTCATGGCAGCATACTGCCTCAGTGTGTGGATATTGAAAGTAAATGGGAGGCAGACCTTAAAAAAACATGGTAGATGAGAGCTGATGTGTTGGTAGTGAGAAGAGGCTCAGAAAAGACTTGCCAAACTTAGAGCAAATCTTGTAAATTCTGCCTTAAATCAAGCCTTCTTCATATCTTAAATCTTGATTTAGTGGTCCCACTGTGGTTTATTAGTGTAGGTCTGAGTGAAGATATATTGGTGTCTTTCCATGTGGGAATGTTTTGTGCATACAGTTGAACATGTGTAGCCTAAATAAACCCTTGCAAATAGTGTCTGGCTGACCTATACATAGTCACTCAGGCATGTGCAGGTCATTAGTTCATGTTTGTGACAGATTACTGTTTAAAAGGTGGATGCATCTGTGTTAGCAAGCTCATTTTACATAGATATCAGCTCAGGCAGGTGGCGGATAATAACATTTTCATTTAAAAACTAGATTTGATGTGAAGGAGCAGTCTAGACATGATGGTTATGTCTCATTACAATGTATGTAATTCTCTCTTAAGGAACTGTAATTGAGATAGATTCTTCTACATTGTCAGCACAGTGTACTAAGAGGAGATACAGTTTACTTACAAGCTGTGTAAATATTTACCTCCAGAATAGCTGCACTACTCACATCTTTGCCTTGCAATGTTCTTACTATGCAATAATATTGACACTTATTTAAAATAAAACAAAGTTATCGAAGCACTTACTCGTGCTTAATTTCCACGGAGGTCAGCTGGATTTAACTTGATGTCTAATCTCTCTGCCTAGCTTGAAGCATTTAAAGTTGCAATAGTGGAATTCCAGTTTTTCTGGAAGGATCGGGTAACTACACCAGGCCACTGCAAAGCCATTCCCTGTGGAAACTGTGCAGGCAGTACCCTGTTCATGTCAAGGAGTTATGTACTTACTCAGTAGTACTTAGTGAGCCTTGACAGACCATAGAGTACTGGCTTAATCTGAAGTAGATGTATTTAAATAATCATTTGCAACATATGAAGAACTTGCTAACCGCTTTGATTCCGTGTGTTGTTCCACAGATATTTAGAAGGCCAGATACTCCAGTGTACGAAAAAGAGGAGCAGTTACTCAACTTGAAATTTACAATTACATATTTAATGGTACTATGCAGTATCAAAAAATCTAGTTACAAGAGTTAAACATTATTCTTTGCTTTATATTGAAGTAAAAATTTAATCAGGTTTTACTAGATAATAAAATTTTTTTATATCTTCAGAAATAAATGAATTTGCTTGAAGGTTCTTGTTTGAGATGAGTCTCTTTTTAAGATGGATGGAAATCTTTACATGAATTCCTTAATATCTGTTTCAAGTAATCTTTACTGTTGCCATAAGTTGGTTTTTTGGTCTTCATGATCAGAAGTTTGGGGGTTTTTTTGCTGGTTTTCATTTATTAAGAGTAACAATGGTCTGGTTTTACACACTTGCACACTTGTTTGTTTTTTTTTTAATCTTAAATTTTAAATCTACACTTTTCCAATCACATATTTGATCACTTAGTGGAGAACTGATTGTTGATATTTATAAAGGCAGTATTTCAAACAGAAGTTCTCTGACCTTTGTTAGGTTCTTGCGTGGCTTGTGTATGTCCTCATTACCTATAAAGCAGTTAGAATAGGTGAAGTTACAACAAAAGATCAAGTGCTTAAATTTTGGAAGGTACAGATTTTCGCAGCAATCTTACTTTAATTCTCTACACACATAATTGTATTATTAGTGACTGTGTCTCCTTTTTCTTTCCACAGGATTTTTCTTGTTTACTGCAGGATGGAGGAAATTAATAAATAAAGTTTCATTGTACTGTTTTCCTCACACATTTGCATGATTTAGGCCATATTCCAGGATTCAAATGTTTTTCTACATAAAGAGTAACTACTTTTTCCTCATCTTTATTTCAAGACACCCACACCAGTTGTGTCTTAGGCCTTCAAATGGATAAAACCAAATCAATTTTCACAGAAACACGAGAAGTTCTTATTCCTACTCTACAGTTAAAGTACCGAGACCATGAGAAATTAAATTGTTACTAATTTTAGTAAGTTTTCTTTGGTTAAAACAGCTAGAAATTATTTTCCAGGGTGTTGAAGCATTTCATATGTTCTACGTATTTGCTATTTTTTTTTATTTTTGTGTTGTACGAGCTTTAATAGAGCCAGAATCCTAATTTGACTGATCAGCAAATGAGAGCTATATTGTGAATGGCAAACTGGACAAATCTTGAGTTAAACGATTTCTTTGAAATCACCTGGAAACTCAGTGGCAGAGCTTGTAGTGGAATCAGTTTCTTTAGAGTATTGTTCAATTTTGTTTCCCTTTCTTTTTCCTTTTAAGCTTGAAATAAAGCACATAGATCTGTAATCTCCGTGCATCCCTAGTTCATTCCTCAATTGTGCGAATCTGATATGCTGAACGAAGAGGGAAAAATACTTTCTAATTATGTAATTAAGGGCTGTACTGCAGTGCATATGCACAATGGGGCAACTTTCTTCTGCTGTGATTAGAGAAAAGTTATTTGTGTTTGAAGAACTGAGCTAGTATTCAGGAGTCAAAAAAAAAAAAAAAGGATGAACTTGCCAACTGTTAAATTTGCAACTGTTTTGGAAGGGAATACTATATTAAATATTCTTCTGAAGGAGGAGAGATTTCTTTGAGGGTAGGGGATATGAGATGGTGTTTTAAAAGATAAAAAACAGTCTTTGGAGTGTTTTCCACAGGTTTCAATTTATTTCATTGTCTAAGACAAACTAATTCTGAATTGATTTGCTTTGAATAACCTCTTGCAAATCTGGACCAAAAGGCTGAAGGAACCGTTTATCTGCAATTGTAAATTTTAAGTTCTATCTGAGGATATACTTTATTCCAGTTTCTGTGCATACATGTCAGCAGTCTGTCTTGCTATGGTGCAGCTATCTGCTCTGTTTGGAGACACCTGTTTTGTTTCCTTCCCAGCCATTGGTTTACTTACAAATAAATATGACAGACCAAGAGCTTTTAAACTAAGTAAGTGAAGCAGACAAAGTTTAATAGACAAGAAGCAGCAGTGTCTTCAGTTTACGTCTACAATATGTAGAGTCCACTATGATCTGCCACAAACTTTGCATCAGGAAGGGCAAATCATAAATTCTTTGCTAACCTGGTCTGATCTTTCACTCAAGAAAAGTGAGAGCAGAGGCTTTCCTTTTTCTTTTCCTTTTTTTTTTTTTTTTAAATAAAGCAGAAATAAAAGAACATAGCTTTGTTTAAGGGTCAGTTTTAAGTAAGGTGTCTTCTGAACTAGGGAAAGAAATGTCTCATCTTACCATGTAACACAAATTAAGTGGTTGGCTTTCTCTACTAAAGCAGATTCCACTGAATGTCTAACCAGTGTACTTATACATAGATAAATAATGAAATATGAGAATAAGAAAGGTTTATTTTTATTCTGAATGAGAAATAAATTTACCGTTAATGCCTAAAAAGCTAACTAACAAGGTGGATTCCAGAGGTCACTACCGAGCCTACAGCCTGTGCAAACTTTGGTCTGGGTTAAAAGACAACTTAGGGGACCAGGTATTGGCCAAGCGGAAATAGCTTCAACATATCAGTCCTAGGCATAACTACCAATGTGTGGAGCAAAGATGAGGAGAAATCAGTGATTCAGATTCCCATTTGAATGTCTGAGTGTAATACTGGTTGGCCATACTGAGCTGAATGTGGGCACAGACATGTCCGAGTCAGAGTGGCTGCAACTGAAAAGTGCTTCCAGCAAACCCAGAGGTGGCATTTGACTTCCTGCAGCCAGAGGTCCTGAAGATATTTTGGATACCTCAGATGCAGAAGATACAACCAAACTCAATTTCAACTCTGCTTGTCTTTGAGGCCACAGCAACACCAGGAAGTAATGGATAGCCAGGAATTAACATCATTGGTGACTTAATCCTTCCGAAAGGAAATCGAATCTCTAAAAAGGGATGTGTATAAAGAGGTCCACTTAGCAGATAAACCAAATTTAGTTACAATGCATGTTTAGTAATAGTTTGACTCCAATGTTTAACAATTTATGTTTGTTATTTGGTACCGAAGATTTCCTTGGCTGAGTCTTTTTCTTCCTTTCCTTTAACTAAATATGATTTAATTCTCTAGGAGAATAAACACTTCCTGCCGTCCCCCCCCTTAAAAATTCTTCCTTGATTTCCAGTTATTCTGATGTGTAATAGTGTAGAATTTTTAGGGACCATCCCTGATCATTTCCTTGGCCACAGGATGGCAGCACGAAGCTCAAGCCTAAGGCTCTCTATTTCTAGGTGTTCACCAGCACATGGAGGGAGGAATCAGGAGCACCAAACCCTCTGAAGAGCCCCACATCCAAATGACGGGCTCTCAATAGCTCCTTCTTCTTTTTATTTGCAGACTCAGTTCTCAAGTCAAATGTAAATTCTGATTTCAGGTTTATTAATAAATGCGGTTTCTGACAGGTACATCTTGACATCAGCATCCAAAACCAATTGCCATGTTTACTTTTACTGAAAGCAGCAGGAAATAAGTATGCAAGTGAAAGAAAGGACTTTTTTTGAGCTGTAAAGGAGGAAATCAAGTAGGATGCAGCAACTGTTAACCTAAGAGGATGAGTTTTCTAAATTCACACCAGACTATATAATAGAGAATAAGTGGATACTAGGAACAAATCATCATATATTTTAGGTAGAAAGGATGAGGAGAACAATAATTTTCATTACACTTAGATGAAATACAATTTACTTGCAAAATTATCTTACTATTCTCAGTTGAAAACAGCTGAAGTTACCTTTCTCTAAAAGATAATGCTATTTTTATTGACTGATGTATTAAAATAGAATCAGAATCACAGAATGGCCTGGGTTGAAAGGGACCTTAAAGATCACCTGGTTCCAGTCCCTTGCCAAGGACAGGGACATCTTCCACTAGACTGGGTTGCTCCAAGCCCCATCCCTCCTGGACTGCAACACTTCCAGGGAGAGTTCTTCCCAGTTTATAGTCTCATGACAATTTTAAGGCATAGTTCAGGAATTAGTATGGGCTAGAACAGCATGGTTGTGTTTAAAACAAATGGGTTTTGTGTGTATATCAAAGTTTTCTGTGATGGAAAAAAAAATCGCCCTAATTTGATAGAAAATAAATATTCAGTCACTGGAGACACTTGTGAAAATATTTCAATGAAGGGATGACTGTGAAGGATCCAAGCATTAGAAATCAGGACCCATGATACAGACTAAAAGTAGTAGTTTGGAAATGTTGCTAGCCAAAAATATTACCTCTTGAATATAAAATAAGACTTAGGAAAATGTTTGTTTCGGCAAAAATGTTTTCTATTTTTATGTGTTTTCTTCCAAGCAAGAAAATCCTACTTTTTTTAAAAATTCGTGATATGAAGAAAAATTTCCAGTGTCAAATAGGCATTTGTCCTTCCATTTTAGGTCTCAATTATATCTGAAATATTTAATTTGAAATATTGAGTCACATATTCAAATGTTCTTTAAAGTAATGAAATGTTTCATTTCAGTGAATTTTGGAAAATAATTTTAGAGTATATTGGCATCTGCAAAATGTCTATATTTTTCAGTTTTGTTCTAATTTGAAAGAATAATTCTTGTAGTATTGGAAATTTCTGAAGAGCAAAAATGCCTTTGTATAACATGGTCAGCATTTTTATTTCCCCTCAACTCCAGAAGTCTGTTTCTTTTTCATGAAGTACAAGCCTAGAAGAGATTTTCATGACGTTCAGTTACTAAAGGCAAGTATAACATTTTGATTGCACAAGCTTGACCCTGTAATTCCAATAAACCTAAACATTGCTTGACTCAGCAGGGCTGGAACTGGACTTTAAGAAAACCTTCATTTCTGTTTAGGCACTTAAATAGCAGATGGGTTTTAAGAGAGAAGTGCGGCAGTGATTTAACAAGCATGTCTGACTTTAACAAAATAACGTTTTGTTAAAACCACTAATAGTCGCTTTTGTTTCAAAAACCTAGCTGTGGACTATTCATAGCCTTGACAGGGTTTTAACAGGCTCCCAGATTAAAAGTGAATCATTAAACATAAAATACTAAAATAGAGCTGAATAAGCAACCAAAATATGTACTTGGCAGCAGAGATGTCTGGAATTTTATTGGTTTTTTTCACTTCTCTTTTTCTCTGCTGCATCTGTCTGTGATGGGAGATGAGATGACAAAATCATTACAGAAATACACAGTCTGAGCAGGGTAACACACAGCCAAAGTCTCAGCTTCCTCCTTTCTCTCCCTGGGTCCTCGCCACAGAACCACTTCAGCTGTGATCATTGGGTTAGTAACTGAAAAATGGAGGAGGGTATAGATGCTGAAAATTACTCAGGAATGGGAAATACAGGGGCTAGGATTTCTTCCTCTGTGTATATGTGTTTACATGCAGAAAAAGCATACTCTTGCTTATAGTTATGGTTTCAGCCCCTCTACTGGGTTCGTCCCTATAATTAATTTTGCAGGCACCAGCTCACTTTGTATCAATTGCACTTCCATATTTAGTGGCATTTTCTAGCATTTTAGCAGGTCCTGCTTGACTCATATTTTTTCATCCATTATCTTTCTCTCCCTCCCTTCTTCTCTCAAAGAGTACAGCTCTTTTCTTTATTAGCACAACCCTTCACCTTTCTTAGACAAAGACAGTTGCATTATTCTTGAAAATATTTGGCACTCTGACTGTGCCTGTGTATTGCTCACTTAAAAATATGCACAAAGATTCTGCTGTCATGTTATGTCTGGCACATGCATAAACCAGTAATTACATGAAAAACTTATTGTGGAATTGTTAAGAAAGTCTGTGCTCTGGTTGGTTCAAAGAGACAGGCAAAATAGTGTGCAACTTAGGGGCTGGGAAAAAAAAGCAGGAATTTCTTCCCTTCTGTGCCACAAACAGCCAATCATATTTATCAGTTCCAGCCTTCCAAAAGTCCTTGCATGCTCTGATATCTCCTGTCCATCTTTGTCACCTGCAGATTCTCCTGCTGAGGCTTCTCAGTACTCTTCTTGCTCTTTGAGAGCCACCTGAAAACGATTAGTGCTACCAAAGATTGTTTGGTATATGAAAATTCAACCTGAGTGACAATGCTGAGAAAGGCTGGTCATACACTATATGACCTGGGTCTATGAGCTACTAATTAAACACTCTAAAAGTGTCAGATTGTCAGATTAATTTTGCTAGTTCATTGTCCTGATTCTTCAGACTAGCAGTGTCCTTATGAGTGTCTTCCTTTATTTCTCTTGTCAGTTCAGGAGTGCACTCTCAGCAAGTTCACAACACCAAGCTGAGAGGGAGTGTTTTTCTGCTGGAGGGCAGGAAGGCTCTGCAGAGGGATCTGGATAGGCTGGATCAATGGCCTGAGGCCAGCTGGATGAGGTTCAACAAGACCAAGTGCTGGGTCCTGCCCTTGGGTCACAACAACCCCTGCAGTGCTACAGGCTGGGGCAGTGGCTGGAAAGCTGCCTGGGGAAAAGGGCCTGGAGGTGCTGGTCAACAGCAGCTGAACATGAGCCAGCTGTGCCCAGGTGGCCAAGAAGGCCAATGGCATGCTGGTGTGGATCAGCAATAGTGTGGCCAGCAGGACCAGGGCAGTAACTGTCCCCCTGTACTCAGGACTGGTGAGGCCACACCTTGAGTACTGGGTTCAGTTCTAGGCCCCTCAATTCAGGACTCTGAGGTGCTGAAGTCCGGACAAGGGCAATGGAGCTGGACAAGGGTCTGGAGCACCTGGAGCACAGGGAAGGGTCTGATGAGGAGCAACTGAGGGAATTTGGGTTGTTTATCTGAAAGAAAAGGATGTTTAGGAGGACCTTCTCACTCTGTACAACAACCAGAAAGGAGGTTGTAGCCAGGTGGGGTTTAGCCTCTTCTCCCAGGCAACAAGTGACATGGTAAGAGGAATGGCCTCAAGCTGTGCCAGGGAGGGTTAGATTGCATATTAGGAAAAATTTTTTTACAGAATGGGTTGTCAAACATTGAAAGAAGCTTCCCAAGGAAATGGTGGAGTGATCATTCCTGGAAATGTTCGAAATATGTGTCTATATGGCACTTGAGGATATGGTTTAATAGTGAACACGGTGATGATGCTGGCTTGGCAGTTGGACGTAAGGTTCTTAAAGGTATTTTCCAGTCCTGATGAATCTATGATTCCATGGTGTGGAGTACTTCCTCAGTAACAGATGAAAACTGACACTGAATCTTACTACCCTATTTCAGTTGTTAGTCAGGCAGCAGGTATGCAGATGCCAGGATACAAGCTATTGAGAAACAGACCAGAAGAAATGTCCAACATAAAGGGACTGCCCCCATTGCAAAATCTTGAAGGTTGTGGGTGTGAATGCAGAGTTAACTTCATAATGTGCTGGAATGTGCTCTAATAAATGTTTCTTTTCCTCTTGAGAATGAGGCCAGCATACTCATGATGGAAAAAAAAAATTTAAAACCAGCCAAAAAAACCCTCAAAAGCAGCAAGTTTGTATATTGATGTAGTGAAGAATGGAATAAATGGAATAGGAAACTAAGAAATCTATATAATTTCAGAGTTTAAAAATCATTAGGGTTTTACTGAAAAAGAGTAAACATTCATCAGTTTGAAAGGGTGGCTGATTGCCTAAATTGTAAGTACAATCTTTCTTTCAGCCTTCAGATGCTAAAAATTTCAATAGCATACATTTCTGCAAAGTTTTATAGATTAGCTATTCTGGATGCTAGCTTTTCAACCAAGAGGAGAAAACCTGTGCTGTAAACTCATTTTGGAATAGATCAAAGACCTGAAGACCTATTCAAACTTTTAGCAGACTGTATTTATAGAAGATATGGGCAAATACTCAGTTTACGAAGATATGTGATATTATTTCTGCTCACCTGTGTTTTATTTCCCTCTGACACATAGAGGTTCATCACTTTATATAGAATCCTAGAATCATACACTCATAGAATATGCTGACTTGGAAGAGACTCATCACGATTATCTAGTCCAACTCCTGAACCTGCACAGGCCCCAAGAATCACACCATGTGCCTGAAAGCATTGTCCAAACACTTCTTCACCTTTGTCAGGCTGGTGCTGTGACCACTTCCCTAGGGAGCCTGTAGTATAAGTAATATATAATTAAGTTGGTAAAGAGATGGATGGATGGATGGATGGATGGATGGATGGATGGATGGATGGATGGATGGATGGATGGATGGATGGATGTTAGTTAGTTTGATCTACTCCCAGACAGGAGTAGGAATGTTTACCTGACTGCTCTCCATGAAGAGTTGAGGGGAAGGTGAACAATTTGGAAGAGGGATGCTTCCAGCTAGCAGAGTAAGTCTCCAAATATATAATGCAAATATTTCATATTTTGCATGAAAAAGTAAGTACATGTCTGTGTTTCAGCTGAGTTTCACAAGATCTGTTCTACCTAGGTTTGCAGACAGATTTTTATGTTTGTGTGATACACCAGTAAAAAAGAAACAATCTGCAGTACAGCTTGTAGGTTCAGATCCAAAATCTCTAGCATATGATCAAGTGTTTTGGGATGAAGGTCAAACATGAAATACTCACATTATTAATTTTATACTTTTACTTCACAAGAGTTTCAGTTATTATCAGTGTATTTTTGTATTTCACTTTTATATTTTTATAAATCTGAAACATCAGAGCAAGGAGGTAAGACAGGAATATTTGTCCTTTGGACATTTTTCATCAGTTTTAATTTTCTTTCTGATTCATGTATTCAGACACCTGTACAGCCTCACCTTCCTCGGTATTTTTGTTCTCTGAAATGAACATTGCTGACTGCATAGGTGATATGCAGATTGTAAACTCTTTATGCATTACATTGCATTTATGCTTTGATCACTGTCGTGGTTTGACACTGGCCCAATGCCAGGCACCCACTAGAGTTGCTTGCTCAGCCTCCCCTGCCACAGCTAGGCAGAGGAGGGAAAAAAATTTAATGAACACTTCATGAGTGAGATAAGGTCCGGGAGAAATATTTCAAGAGGCAAAACAAGCTCAACTTAAGTTGCAAAATGAATTTTATTACTAACAGAATCAGAGGAGGATAATGTAAAGTAAAATAAGCCCTTAAAACACCTTTTCCCCCCCAGTTCCTCCCTCCTTCCCACCGACAGCGCAGGGAGACAGGGCGTGGGGGTTTGGTCAGTTCATCACCCAAGATTTTCTTCGGCTGCTCCAGGAGAGGAGTCCTTCCCCTGTGAGGCCATGGGGTCCCTCCCACAGGAGACAGTTCTCCGTGAACTTCTCCAGCGTGGGTCCACTCTCATGAGCAGCAGTTCTCCCAAAACTGCTGCAATGTGAATTACTCCCATGGGTAGAGAGTTCTCCCCAAAGTGCTGCGGCGTGGGTCACTCTTTCCACGGGGCGCAGTCCTCCAAGGACAGGCTGCTCCAGCCTGGAATCAGGGCCCTCTCTCTCCACCGGGTCTCCCACTGGATCACAGCCTCCTCCAGGCATCCACCCGCTCTGGCGTGGGCACCTCCCCCACGGGCTGCGGGTGGATCTCTGCACCCCCCATGGATCCCCACGGGCTGCGGGTGGATCTCTGCATCCCCCGTGGATCCCCACAGGCTGTGGGTGGATCTCTGCATCCCTGTGGATACCCATGGGCTGCAGGGGCACAGCAGCTTCACCATGGTCTTCACCATGGCCTGCAGAGGAATCCCGGCTCCAGCACCTGGAGCACCTCCTCCCCCTCCTTCTCCACTGACCTTGGTGTCTCCAAGTTGTTTCCCTCACATGTTCTCACTTCCTCCTCTTCCCTGACTAGGAGCAAAAACTTGTGACTTCGTTTTGATTTTCTTTTTAGATATGTCGTCACAGAGGCCATCATACCAACCTCTCACTGGCCCAGCTTTGGCCAGCAGCATGTCCATCTTCAGAGCCATCAGGGATTGGCTCTGCCGGTCATGGTGGAAGCTTCCAGCAGCTTCTCACAGGAGCCACCTTTGTGGCCCCCCTGCTGCCAAAAACCAGGCTGTGCCAACCCAATACAATCACCAACTCTGTCATTTCCACAGGCAGATACTTGTGATGTCGAAAGTGATGGCAAGACTTATTGGCAATGTCTGCAGCAAGCTTATAGTCTAAGACAAATGGACAGATTGTTGTAAACTGCTGAAACCAGTTTGGCAAAGATAAATCACATATTTTTGCTGAATTACCTTTGTTTTACTAGGCAATACTCCTTTTACTGTATTTTTCATGATGAACAAAATAATGTGTTTTGAATTTTTATATTTTTATATTTTTTTTGTTCCTTATGGATTTTGTAAAGCAGCTGCTCAGATTATATCTATGCATCCGTTCAATGGCCTTTCATGTTTTCTCAAGGTTTGAGCACTTTTTTGTATTTGCTCTTTGTTGTCCTCAGCTTGGCCTACTTTAAACTGGACCCCTAGGGGAAAAAGTGCTGCATAAGCAAACTTTTTTAGTATTCAGTTCCTTATCGTATGCCCCCTTCAGGACTTCATTTTATATTTGTCTTCAGCAGGAAGCAGTAATAGATTCTGTAAATCTCTTTTTAGAATATCTTGTATTTATTGCACATATCTAACAGAGCTGCATGTCATACTTCAGTTACTTTGGAGAGCATGTTTAATAACCTGCTATATATTAGAGAACAAATATTGGTCTAAGAGCCTTTGCTCTTCACCAGCAGGATTAGTAACATTAGTAAGGCAGAAAACGCCTCTATATGTGAGTGCATGTTTAAAATTTGACAGGTGTGATAAATATTGCATATTAATAAAAATCCTGAGTGTCCCAGCATTCTTTTCTGTCTGTGGCTGTTTTTAACAATGGAACAAATAATTTCCAAGACACACTTTGCGTGTCTTGGAAAAGGGTAGTTTTTGAGCATTTTGACATAAGCAGGACTAGCATTTATCAACCATTCACATTCAGAAAATTTGCAGTTTAATGAGAAATCACATGTAGTGAGTGAAAGGACATGGAGAAATTTCTAGTCTTCCATATAATTAGCTGATCCATACATAACCATTCACCCTCTTTCCATTCTTTGTTATATTACTTAAACACGCACAGACACGGACACTATGGCATTGATTCAGTAGCTTTCTATGTGAATATGCAACAGCAATTAAGATTGCATAAGCAACCTATGTATTTCACTGTGCTATAATTTTCATTGTTTTCTATTTCTCTTCAAACAGATAAACTGGCACTTCATTGCATATACACTGAGGCACAAAGAGCTCTCTTGTATCCTGCCCAGTGTCCTGACACTATTGCTGTACTATTATTCAAAAGTCATGTGACTCTTGTGTTCCACTTTTACTAAAAGCTTTGTCTACTTGTTTGGTGACTAATAAAAATTGAAAAATGTCTATTATCTGCCAAATTCAGATTTTACTTTCTGTTTCTGTCAGAGCATTTAATATGAGGAGGATTCAACAGGCCAGAATAAAAAATACCTGAGGAAAGGTAAGGATAAGATCCTCCATTAAGTTTAGCCTTGCAGATAGCATTCTTTCCTTCCTTGAAGAACACTTTTTTTTTTGTTATAGTATGTATTTTAAACTTCATCAAACACTTGAAATTGGATTTGGGTTTCTGAGTGTGAACATCTATTGGATAATATTCAAAATAATAAATTTAACATAAATCTGAAGTACTGATATCTCATCATTATGGAGAGCATTTGTGTTTGTATCTATATTACCCAAAGATGTGATATTCCAAAATATGTTTTGAAAATAATACAATACATAGAAGTACACTTTTGTATGACAAATATTTTGTACTACCAGATGGAGTTTAAAGATTGTTTTTATGCTTGATAGAATCCTATTCCTATTTGTGTGTAAAATTGCACCTTTTCCAGACATCTTTTATTTTAGTAACAATTACTGTAAAGTTGTAATATCTGTCAAGCAATTTTTTGATACAAAAAGTCATTTCAAGTAGAATGAAACATCAAATATCTCTGCTTTTCTTTGGGTCTCAGTTTGATTACACAGTATTGCAGTGGAAATGTTATTGTAAGTAAGTTCCTGGGTTTAGCCTATCTTTCTAAGGGAACAAACATCATGACCACATTATCTGCATGAGTACAAAAGTCTTTCTGCTGGCCTCTCTTAATAACGAAAATGCTGGCCCATTTCATCCAGATGTGGCAGAGAGAAAGGGAGTTCTCAAAGGCATTATCTTCCTACACATAAAAAATAAAAGAAAAAAAGAGGTCGTCAAATAGGGAAGAGAGACCCTAGAGAAGAGACAAAACAAAAAATTTATTAAGCAGAACCCCAAGAGTGCAGGAGTAGTACTATGGAAACCAGAATGAAAAAGTTCAATTGAATATGGAATTGTTTTTTTCCTTTGGCCACACTAGCAGTGTACATTCCTATCAAACTGCAAAAGCTTTCATTATGTATGTATGTATGTATGTACTAAGAAACTGGGAGTTTCTCCTGAGGAAATTAGGAGAACATTGTGCACAGCAGCCGTGTTGACTTTAGTGAGCACAGCAGGTATGCAGACATTTGAAGGCAGTTTTATTCCTGTGAAACTGTTAGGCTACCTAGTCATGCCATCTTACAGTTTGTGCATGACAAAAATCTCAACAGCTTTCCAGCTCAAAAATTCTTTCAAATTACCACTTTGTGTGAATGTGGGATTTAAAATTATTTTCTTTTAGACCCATTCTTCCAATGCAATTATTCTTCAGTAGAGATGGTTGTTAAAAAGCAGAAACAAATTTCAAATACTATAATAATTCACCATGCTGTGGTCTGAAAAAGAAATCAGACTTTTTACAAAGGCACATACCCATGAAGTACACAGGGATTTTTCATCTAAAAAGAAAGATGTTTATTCCAAGAAAATTTATAAATGTGATAAAAGACTGTGCTCTTGGCAGGCAATCTAAGATGGCAGAAGAATAATTTATTTCTGAAATAAAACTTAGCAAAGAACATGGCGTATATTGGAGGTCCGGTATTAGTAGCATTGCATGAGGCTCTAAAATAGACAAGGACTGAATAGTTCAGTTGGAGGGGACCTATAGTGACAATGTGCTCCAAGTGCCTGACAAGTTCAGGGCTGATCAAAAATTAAAGCACTGTATTAAAGGTACTATCCAAATGCCTCTTAAACACTGGCAGGCTTGAGGCATCGGCCACCTCCCTAGGAAACTGTAACTGCCTGTCTGCACACACACTGCAGAGCACACTGGCTACAGACTGCACCTAGCATCTAAGGTTTACATTATGGCTGGACTAGATTTTCTTCCCTTTTTCTTTCCAGTCCTGCTTTTCTTTCCACGATGGTTTTAACCTTTCATTTAGTTATCTATTTTTCTTTTCCCTGAAGCAGTAAGTGACAGAGATCCTGTCACTCTCCTGACGTATTTTTCCAGTGCCAGGTGGCACTTCTAGGAAACGGCAGCTGCATTCATGGTTGATTTTGCCAAATTTCACTTTTCAACCATTTCTTCTCATTATGAACTTCTCTGAAAGACTGAAAATCTCCACAGAATCAATGGTCTTTCTCATGTCTGACTCATCAAGTTACTTCTAAATCCCTTTTAGAGAAATCAAGTAGACTAAATTTTGATGTCCTAACTAACACTCCACCCCAGCAGTTGGCACCATGCACATGAGCTGTGACTGGCTAACCATTCGACCATTCAGAACTAAATTTTATTTAATCTAAGATTTTTATTAACAGAAGTAACGCAGTATCTCTACTGCAGTTGGGGATGACTTTCTTAAAATGCTTTAACTATCTTCTGTGTCACTAAGCACATGCTTATGTTAAAAAAGCCCCATAAAAATCAGTTTTGAAGGAACCGGTAGTAGAATAAATTCTAGTTAAACATATTTATATAAGTTTACTGAAAAAATAATGGTTTTCATCTTCATTTTCATGGGGACCAGCTTATCCAAGATAAGGTAGAAATGAAAAGTAAAGAAAAAGTAGTCAGACCTAGAAGAACCATTAAAGAATAGAAGGGGAAAAACAAGCTCTGATAAAGATCCAAGCCTTCAGTTATACTTTGATTTTTCAGATTCATGGTGCTCATTCAGATCTTTCTTTTGCAGCCTTCCTTTCCCTCCCTTCCTTTGCAATTTCCTTTGCAAGAAGGGCTAATGAACACAAACTGGGCTGGTTTTTGGCACTCTAGCAGTGAACAGCCTTCATTCTTCCACCTAAATGTATTTTACCTCCTGAAAAGGATAGCAAGCCATCTATTGAAATCAGTTTTCAGAACTCAGTTTCTGAGTCGTAAACTGGGTCTGGGAATCTCCTAGAACAGAGTTTCTGATCCCCTAAAATTGCCTGTGAAAAGTTTAACATTGTGACAGAATAGCTTTTTGAATTTTATTGCTGGAATACTATCTGTCACTGCTTAATTCATAGCACAGATGAAGTGCTGTTGAAAGTCCCAATACCACCTCAACAAGATAATGGGTAGAGTGTAGGAGCCAGCACCTGGTACTCTTCAGACATTTCCTCCACACATTAGCTATCAAAAGCTTGCTGCCAAGAGCTAGGGTCCTCACAGAGCACGAGTTTGAAAGGAATTGTCCCTGCTTGGAGGAAGCAAGGATTTGTCATTACTCCTCAGGACCAACTCTGCCATCAGAGCTGACCCTGCTGCAGTCAGGAGCTGGTCTTGAGAGGTCTTGAGGACTCTTCCAGCCTGAATTACTTTCCCTGTGTGTGATGTTGTGGTACACTGGTCCTAAACCTCCTTATAGCTCATTTTCCTGAGACTCAGAGCATGAGGGCACCATGCCTGCAAAAGTGGCCAAATGCTAACACCTTCATAGGCCGTGCCTAGGTCTCAAAACACCTTTTTTGACTTGTCTTCCTGTTTGGTTTTACAGATATGCAATAAGTTGGTTCTGCTTCTGCTAATAGAGACTATTCTGGCAGTAATGTGTTCACTGTGTTTGTCTACCTCATTTTATTAATGTGTTACTCAAAAAACCTCTAAACCAAAACAAAAGCTCTAGGCTGAACTTCTAGGATATAGGCTATTTCTACTACCAAATAATGAATTTCAATAAACAGAAAGAAGAGTTGTTTTGTTTTGTTTTGTTTTTTTTTCTGTAAGAGAGTCTTAAAATGTTTTCCTTCAAGAATTTTCTCTGTAACTACCACTAAGTTTATAGTTGCATAAGTCTAATTAGTCACGCACATTTACCAGCCACTGATTTTCACTTCACTTGGTCTGAATACATATCTACCATATATAAGTTTTATCTTTTTTAATATAGTGTAAGTGATTTTTATTGTTAACAATATCTAAGTGGAAGATTTCTGCAAAGAATATCTGCAAAGAAGTATAAATAAACCACAGCTTTAAAAGATGTGATTCCACCAATTTCTTGAGAGCAAGAATTTTTTGTTTTATAACCCAATATTTACTTATGAATTCATTATTTAAATGGTTAAATATTACTTTTCTAGATTCATCCTCTCTACTTAGTTCTTTGCCTCAATTCCAAAACCAAACAGAATCCCTTCACACCTTCCGACATTCCTAACTTTAATGTGAAAATAAAATTTTTTACTAAATTTTCTAACCCAATTTACGTTCTCAAACAAAGCCCATGTTAGAGTTTTCCAGCTTTATATGACATAAGTCCACTCCAAAATCCAGTTTACTTATATTAAGTTAATGTCTCCTGAAATGTAGTTTAAATAGCAAATAAAATTACATTGCATTAAGTTACAGCACATCCACTAAAAAAGTGGCAGAGAAAAAGGAAGGCATCTTCTTATATTTTCTCTAATAACTTTGGATAAAGAGGTCTGTTTTATTTTGGTTTTGCTAGCAACAATAAAAGACAGTTGTTAAAACCTATCCATTACTGACAATATGTCAAGCTCCCAAACACAGCAGAAAAAATGGGAGTCATAGAAGAGGAATGGTGCTGATCATATTTTTTTTGCATAAACATGTTTTATTTAGTAACTGCCCAATTCAAGACGAAAATTGCTTGGATAAATGTAAATTTGAACACAGGCTGAGTATCTTGTCTATTTGGGTGATAGTCTGCTTCTAGGTGGAAACAATAAATATGGACTTGAGCAAAAAGGAAAAAGAAAGCCCGCACAGGGGATTTAAAAGATTAGCATAATTAGATGGGATTTACAATTATTTCTGTATTAAATGTTTAATTATTTTTAATAGCATTGCCATCTTAGTTTATGAAAATTAACACAATGTTTTCTTGCTTAAATTATCTTAAATCATAAAAATCATAAAACCCCCCTATTTTTAATGGATGGAGTAGGTTAACAGAGGACATATACTGTTTGCTCATGCACAGTGTGATCTCTATAAATTTTTATTGATATAATCAATATAATTAAGTAATAGGATGATAGAAAAAGATTGTTTCCTTAGAGAATTAGAGGAAAATTTCATTTTCTACTGCAGAGAGCAAGACTGAACAGACAAAAGGAAGTTTCTAAAATAATCTGTTGGAGTCTGTTGCCATCATCTCCTAGCCATTTGATATAATCAAAGGCAGTCCAAAAACCTGTGCAAACCCTCAGCTATTCCATACCTGCAGGGTATCAGTGAGACATGTCACATGTTCTTTGCCAGTCACTCTCGATTGATTTTATGTGCTTTGTTTAGTTTTATGGTTTATGCTAGTCTATCAAGGAGTTCAAAACATTAAGCTGGTCATTTCATTTTAGTTAGAGTATTACTGGTTATATTACAGATGTCTTAGGAAGCGTCACTTACTCACATAAAAGGAACATACTGAAAATATGAAAACACAGCAGTGCTTGCCGTGGTAATATTTCGGAATACAGATTTCACTATGTCTATGAATATCAGTAACATTATGAGTTTCCAGTTGTTTCAAGTGCTTTACAGAAGATATGTTTAAGTTTAAACAAATGTAATAAATACCAACATTTCTCCATTTCTGAAAATGTAATTTTTAAACACTTCCATACACATAACAAATGTTTCAGTACAAAATGAACACTCTCTACTTTTTATGTTGTTTTATGCTGAGAATATAAAGTACTTTAGGATACCAGCATTAGAAAAAGGTATATGAGGAAATAAGGAAAATATACTGAGTATATTCTGGACTTGATTACGAACTGTAAAGCATATAGTCTGGAAGTACACAAAGTGATACCCTTATATTCATTAAATAACACTAGTAAAGATAGCAGTAATGATAAGGATAGTTGTATAATCTTCCAAGTATTTATGGGGCTGTCTGGTTTGGCTGCTTTTTATCCAAACCTTATTCAGTTTACAAACTGGAAGCATGCAGCAGTGCAAGAATAAGACATTTATTCTGCTCCAAAGCCATCTTTTTTAAAAACTTATTTTTTAAATGTCTGCACTATTAAAGGGCCCGGTTATTCAGAAAAAGCTACTAAAAGCAAAGTTTTGATACTAAGAGAAAGAAAATTCTGTCAAGTTAATCGAGAGGGTTATTGTAGGTAAATGTCCCTGAACATTACCTTGAACAGATACATTGCAAAACACTCAACATTACTTTTATGAAAATAAAAACAAGCTTAGATTAGGTATTAATTAAACTCCTAGATTGCTGACTTCTTAAAGCATTTGACTGTGATGGTTTTCTAAAAAAATTTTATTACCATAAAATATCTCCATTTAAACTTTATAAATACCTCACGTATGACACTACCAGACAGAAACTGTTTTCTTTCTTAAATATGAATCATAAAGAAAAAAAATCTGTTTGCTTTAGGATCATTCCTTTTGGTTAGAAAGGCATTAGTTAAAGGGCTTCTGGTCAAAACTGACACATGAAGCTCATTGCAATTTCAGCAAAGTTCTCACAAGCTGAAGGCATGAGAGACAACAACCAAACATTGTGTTTCTCATCTGGCCACTAAGAAATACTACAATATTAGAGACAAACAGCTTACAGATGTCTCATAAATTCCCCTAGAAGAACACAATGATTTTGGAAAAGACTATACCTGAAATACTACTTTCAGCTAATGCTGCACTGAAGTGTATAACTGTTTCAAGAAAGACTTTGTAAACTGTCAAACACTGGGAAGTTTGTAGGTGCAATTCTAGTCTAACTTAGTGCCTGAAGAGTTTTTTAATATGTGGGGTTTTTTTAATTTTAGGTGGCTCAAAATTTTCACCTTATAAAAATTTCAAACATCTCAAAGATCTTTTAGGTGTCCGCAAAGGCTTTCATATGAATAAGAAGCTGGAAATGTTGAAGATGTTTATTTGAGAAAGTGAAAGATAGGGTTATGTCTAAATGACGAGGTTTTTAGGAGGGTTTTTAGGATATTTTTGCAGTTCTTCAAGTCTGCTTACAATAGTTCAAAAACGGAATAGGAATTCAGCTTTCATTCTATTTTTTATTAATTTTTTTTAGGTGGAAACACCATCATCTCTTGATAAGTTTACAAAGTCAGATTTTACAGCTTTGTGGGAAAAATGCACAAAATTCTTGTATCAACACACCTGAAGAGAATCAGAGATGAGGTTTTCCAAGGTGGTTCAACCTGTCTTGCTCTGACACTTTTTCTGCTGTATGGTCTCACTGCAATTTTGCTGATTGTCTTTCATACTATAATTTCTATAGCAAGATCGGATGCTCTTTACTTTAACTGCATGGCATTGGAGCACATCATGACTGAAGATTTTCTCTCCTTGTGCCTCTCTACCACGTCACTGGTTTACCCCCTAGGAAGAGAAAGCAGGTTTGAGCAGCCTGTTACCCACTTTGCGTGCATAATACATAGGTGTATGTTTTGTACTCAGGTTTGAGTAGCTACCACTGTAGGAACTTGGGCTAATTAGTTTTAGAATTTAATCATTTCCCTGGTGTTTGTGAAGGAGCTCAAGCTGTGACTTCATCACCAGGTAGATAAAGCAGGGTGGCAAAATCACAGATGCACATTTTTTGGAAGCGGGAAGTTAAAAATTCCAGACCCTGAGCCACACAGCCAGAAGATACGTAAACTTGGAGACTTACAAAGCTGTCAGTTCTCAGACCTCCTTTGACTCTTTTCAAACAAAATTTTCAGAAAAGTAGATTCCAAACAAAATTTAAACAAAGACAAGATGAAACATTATATATCATTATACTCAGAATAAAGTAGTTTCTATGGAGAGTTTCTTACAGAAATCACCCTTCAATCAATGTCTGTAGTCACAAATGTGATGGAAATTCACAGCAAATGCTTGTTCACCACTTACCAGAACATCCCTAGATTAAGATGTCACACTTCAAAGGAAGTAATTTTCTACTTAACATAAAATTAAAGTTGATTGCCTGACATTTTGCCACAGGATGTTGTGCCTGGAAAACATACAGGCTTAACAAATTAGGAAACCAAAAGTACATTGATATGGGATAACCACTGGAACACAAGAGCCTTAGTAGAATTTCTGACAGAGAAACTTTCTAAATCATGCTTTTTGGAGGCAAAGAAAATATTTCCTATACTTGCTTCTTCCTACCTTCCTTCTCTACTGCTTTGGTAGTTGTCAGTGTCTGAGATGACATATCTGAGCAGAAGCAGCTTTGGTCTTCTTTTCTTAAGGCCGAGATGTCACAGAAAGGACAGATTTGCTGTGAATGGGAAGGAGAACATTTTCTGGAAATACCAAGAAACCTTGAAGTCAGATTTTGTTGCAGGAGTGTCTGCTTTTCATTGTAAAAGCATGGAAAAATCTTAGAACCCATTGAGATCAATTGTGACTGCTCAGATTTACTGAACCATTTAAAGCATATACTTAAAGGTCGTGTTAAAGGACAGGAGAAATACAACCAGCAACTTCCGTTTTCATGATCCATAAGCTTTAGTTCAGGTTGAAATCAGTTTATTTACCTCCCAATGAGAAATGAAAGAATGGAATGAGTACTGAAGCACAGACCTCTATACACACTGAAACACAAAATGCATATGTTTCTAATTATGGGCCAAAATTTTAAAGACTTTAACTTTCTCAGGTGTCTGTCCAAGTTGTGTAATTCTAAAGCTGCATTTACTGTTTCAGTTTGGGGGTGGTATTTTTTTGTTGTTTGGTTTGGTCTGGTTTGTTTGTGTGGTTGGTTGTTGTTGTGTGGTTGGGGTTTTTTTGTTTGGTTGGTTGGTTGGTTTGGTTTTTTTAATTTGCTTCAAATAAATAGCTTCAGTTTTGGTATTTGAATCAAAACTGTAAAAGCAATTTTAAATCTGAAATAAGGTCTTCCATTTTTTATGCAGTAAGGAAACTAAAGAATAATTAGTTCATTAGATATAAAAAATACCTCAGAAAATTAATATTTAAATAATATTTGTCTTTTATTTGTAACCTTTGATAAGGGTTGTGAAGAAACATTTTGATATAGAGGATATTACAACAATCCATCTTACAATGATGGGCTTCATTAAAATGTAATGGATTTCAGTAATTTTTGCAGTCCCCAGATCAAAAGCAATGATATTAACAGGTTAGGACCCCGTATCTGTACATGTCCAAAAGAAGACATTATTATTTCATTATTATTACAAAAGTGCATTGAAATGAACGTACACCCAAAAACCCCTGCAAAAACATAACCAAAGAAAAACAAAAAACTAAACCCAAACCCAAACCAAACAATTAAAACCAATTGGCTTGTATGCGTTTGGAATAAATTTTAAAAGTATTATTCTGTCTTTTCAATATGTGAGGGCATTTTTTAGCAATTCTCAAAGATATATTCACAGAATACAATGGGACCCTAAATTAGACATAACAATATGTGAACAGTAATCAAATTGAAAATGGTAGGTCAGTAAAAAACCTATCTTATTCATACAGAACCTTCTACAAATTACTCAGTTCATGGCACAAATGAAGTGTATTAAACTTTCTCATTTTATCTTGCTTGGGGTAATGATAAAGAATATACAGTCTGAAAACTAATTAAAGGGAAAGTCTAAACAACAGCAAAGCCTAATGAATTTTAAGCAGTATTCATAGGTCTGTGTTAGGGGAATGTCTGAAATTTTTAATTTAACACATGTCGACAGTGAAACTTGTTCGAAGGAAATATTCCTGTGCCCAAACTAAAAACACGATCCATATCCTGTAATACAAAACCAGATATAAATCACAGCAGTTCACTTCTTTCTTATTAGCTCTACAACTAACTCCAGCAGAGACAATACCAGCAAAAACCTGAGCCATACCAGTGGAACTCGATGTATTGCTGGTACTGCAGCCATGCACCATGTGCATTTCCTCCCCCAAGCCCGAGTCAGATCCAGCTATTCCTGAACCCCTGATCAAACACACCAAGGCTGTAAGGTGGTTCTTTGAGACACCCTCCTCGAATAATGCCGAAGGGTCAGAGCTTGGGTTGTTTTGGTAACAAAAAATTGTCAGGGTAAGGCCTGTTGCTTTCCAACCTAGTTATATTTTGAACCTTGTTCTGCAGAAGATTATTAAATGTCTGTCATTTATGCAGAGAATACCATAGCAGTTGCAGCCAAAAACTAGCTGAGAGAGAAATCAGGGATTTAGTCCTTATGACAGAAGTGAGAGCAAAGAAATACTGCCAGCTGGTTTTTAGCAGTGTTTTAAGTACTCAGTGCATACAATTTGACATACAACGTCCTCTAAGAAAAACAACTCAGCAAAAGAAATTAATTTACTGGTATGAAATAATTACAAAAAAAAATATTTTCTATACAAACTATTTTGACCTATTGGAATTGTGTTACATATATAAAGGTTTTGAAATTAAAGCTTAAAACCTAGTAGTACTTCTTTGATGATTTTATGACAGGACAAAAATGATCTTCCTTTAAGGAGCAAAGACCTTTCTGTTTGTTATCATTTTAGTGGTTTTTAACTTGGACTAGATCAGTGAGTATATATCATGTAAATAAAGAAAAAGACGGGGTTTAGACATTGGAGCATTGCATGTTTGAGCAAATCAAATGCCTGTAACAGGATGACAATGAACTATTAACAGTTTCCTTTAGAAACTTCCACTTTTCTGTGCAATCTTGCTCTTAGAAGGAGTGAACTTCTGAAATAAAACTCTTTAAGTGTCCCATTTTATCATACTTTAGTTCACACTGCAAATGGCAAGATGAAAACTGGTGCCCACATGTATGTGCACACAGGACACATGTATTCTGGAAATGCACCTGTTGGGCTGCAGCTACTGGTGGTCATTCAGTCATTGGAACCACAGGGGAATGTGGGATAAACTCCTGAAAGGCATATAGGATGGTAGTGGTGTCTTAGCATTAATTTTTTTTTCCCCTACAAAAGTCCTCCTATTTGCTAAGGTGAACATAGCCTTAAGGCAGGTCACCTCCTTGAGGGAAAAATGTTAATAAAGTACCTACAGTGTCTATATTAGACACTGACTCTTTTCTGAAGCAGAATACATTATCCAGGAGACCTCTCTCCTGCATCAGGAGGGTTGGAAATGAAAACTTGGACAGCTTCAGATAATACAGTGCAACGGGGTTTTAAAAGCTCTATTAAATGCCTAACCTAACAGAAACGTGAACAACGTAAAAAGTCAATTAAGTGTAATTGATGTGCATACTTTTTAGTTATGGCAATCTTTGTTTTTATACAGGGCTCATAAAGAGTATCAATTTCCCTCAGTCTGGGTATAGAAAAGGGTTTTTTGCTTGTTTTTTTGTTTGGCTGGTTGCTTTTTGGCAGCACTTTAAAAATGATTTGATTCTTGTGGTTCCACCAAGGCTTTTCACTACAATACTTATTCTTGGAGAGTACTTGCTTCTCTGAAATAGAAGAGGCTTTGGAAATGAAAAGCAAATATATAATCCAGACAGTTAGATGCCTGAACATCAGAACAGAATTTGCATGGCTGCAAATGCACGTGAAATGGTTTAAAACACTGTTAAAAAATGCTACCCACTGCACATGACCATCCCTAGGTAATGCATTACAAGAGCTCTGGCGTGGGTGTGGAGTCCCTCCACAGTGCTCAGATTCACCTCTTACCTGGTTTGTTCAATTAGCTCTGCTGGGAGATTACAAAATGCAAGGAGGAAGCCCTGAACAGCCATCTGAAGGAACATGACAGGGAGAGGTTCAGATATGACGTTTCAGCTCCTTCCTGTGTCAATTCATAACACCTGGAGGGAAGTTGCTTGATAATGAAAGAGGACCTAGAAATGCTTTTCTCTTCTTCATTCTGAAAAGTGACAGTTGTTTGTTTTCTTGCCTATTTAATGCTCAATAACTAAGTCTTTGTTGTATCAGGCAATAAGACCCAAATACCTCTTTCCTTATTCAAAAAATGACTGAAAATGTATCCAGGACTTTTCATTCTCCTAGGCTTTTCAATACCCCAAACAAAATGGGAACTTGGCATGAACCCAGACTACAATGCATACCATCATTTTCATATCCATCATGCCCAGTAAGAGTTTCTGTCACATTCAGATTCAGATAGAAAAGGCAGAGTGGAAGTGGGGGCAGAGAGGAACCTGAGGGTTCTAATTTTCCTGTGCAAAAGAAGAAATGGCAAAAGAGAAATGGTACAGATGTTTAGTAATGCTTAAAAAAGGGCACTTGTTGCTGCCAGAATTGTTAATGGAGAAAGACCAGGCATAAATATTTGACTTCAGAAGGGAGCTCAAGATTTCAAGTGATAAACCTCCGAGATTATCTGGAGATAGACATGACTGCAGTCTTTCTTCCCAGTGGTATTGTTTGGCTGTTTAATTCCTCATTTCCTGCCTTGGCTGTTGTAGACCACCTTCTGAGACGTTTATGTTGCTTGACTAATCTAGACACAGTTAAGTGACTACATCAGTGATAAGGGAAGACCTATGGATCTCACCAAACATCTGTAAGGCCCTTGATATGCTCCCCTGCAACATTCTTACCTCTAAGCTGGAAAGATATGGGTTTTGTGTGAAATGAGAGTGTCTTGGTTTCAAAGACAGGTATTTGCCAAGGAAGGCAGGAACTTCCTTTGGAATGGAAAATATGAGCCCCTTTCATCTGAATTATTATGACTTGAAATTAAGGGGCTTTTAGGCA
>VZTF01003817.1:0-120143 GCA_013397755.1 Cnemophilus loriae
TGGGAGGACTGCTGCTCCTGAGATTGGACCCACACTGGAGAGGTTCACAGAGAACTGTTCCGCCACAGCCTCACAGTGGAACTACTCCTCTCCCTGAGAAGCAGAATAAAATCTCAGATGATGAACTGACCAAAACCCCCGATGCCCTGTCTCTCTGCACAGCTGGTGGGAAGGAGGGAGGGTTGGGGGAAGAAAGGTGTTTTTAAGTATTTTAGTTCTCATTATCCTCCTCTGACTCTGTTAGTAGTAAATTCACTTTGCAAATTTGAGTCTGTTTTGCCCTTGGAGTGTTTTCTCCCGGTCCTTATCTCAACTCATGAACACTTTGTTAATTTTTCGTCTCCTTTGTCCAGCTGTGGCAGGGGAGGGTGAGCGAGCGATTCTCGTGGGTGCCTGGTGTCTGGCCAGTGTCAAATCACAACAATAGAATAGAACCATGACTTGGGTTAGAAGGAACCTTAAAGATCATCTAGTTCCAACTCTCTTGCCATGGGCAGGGACACCTCTCACTAGACCAGGTGTGGTCTAAAATAAGACTGTGTTTTTTCTTTTGAAAAGATTCTTTTTCCTGCCCCAGAATGAGAAACCTGTAGAAATGAGCAATTTTGAAGGGTGGAACATCTATCAAAGTGGGACTGAGCATTATTTTCATTATATCTATTAGGTATACTGTCACTGTCGTTTTGCATCAACTGAATGATTTTTCATATGTGGAAGAGGTATTAATACAGCTTTGGTATATGTCTAAAAGTACAGCCAGCCCTCATTTATTTTCTGGAATACAGTCTGGGTTTTGGAGAGAAAGACGAAAAAATAAGGCACTATAATGACTTGTATATACATCTATAATGAACTACTACGTTTACCAGTGTTATATTGAATACAGTGATAAAACCTTAATTCTGCAGATCTCTCCTGTTTACTCTTGTCCTTTCTGGTAGGAATGGTCATCTGAAAATCTTGAGTGCATTTTAAATTCCATTATCCTTGAGACATAGGAAAATCCTAATCTCTTTATTTTACAAGAGAAGCTAAGTCATATGTTTAAATATATTTAGACAGAATAAGATGCAAAAAGAGGCATATTGAGATTTTTTTGGAAGCATTTTAATTGAATGTGTTTAACCTTGGCAATAAAAAGGTAAGGGTGAGTGGCATGCACATGCCTAATTTTAACAGTAAAATGTACGTTTTTAATTCTGAGCTAGTCACTTATACAGCCAAACCAGACAAATAGGCATCTGCAGATGGTGATTCATTTAAGCTACCTTCCATTTGCATTTTTGAGCAATTGTCTTTTGATGATACTTCATTATTAATGAAAGTAGCCCTCAGGACTAGGTCAGATTTAGAAATAGTGGACACCTAAGCATCAGTCTGGATGTTCTTCTAAATAATAACTTCTCTTCCTTTTCAGACAATGAGAGCAAAAGAATTCTACAGATGACAATTAATCCCAGATAACTGTTTTAAAAGAAGCTTCTGTCACTCTTTGGTCTCTCTATAGTGAGGCTGGATAATTAGCTTAAGCTAAATACTAATTTTTTAATGGCTAAAATTAGGGTACATAAAGTCTATGCAGAGCTACTCATATATAACCTTTTCAGGGTCAGGGCTTAATTATCCCGATACGGAAACAGCAAAACTCGCACTTCTGTGCTGTCAAAAGCTCTATAATAAGATGTGTTCCTTTGAAATTCTTTTCTACTAATAATAAATATCACATGAGCTCCACCTTTTCTACCTGACAAGGTTCCACTCTATTGCTTGCTGAAAAACTCCTGAAGAAAACCAGGATTCTTCCAACCAATATGCTTGAAATGACATTTTTAAGTTCATGATGAAGCTTTAAAATAATTTGTTCAATTAAAAAAGAAAAGAAAATTAAAAAAAAGAAACCATCTCTCAGGGATGTCAGTGAGAATCTCTGGTCTTTCTTTGAAGGTAAAACTGCTTGGCTGGCTCATAAATAATGTATGGCCTCTGCAGTGAAAACTGAAAAAGTTACCAGTTCCTTCAGGAAGGCAGTGCAACAGTCAATGTAATTTAGTATATTAGATCATGTTTTCAACCTTGGAAGCGGAAATGTTTCTCCTTATTTGTAGGTAAAAACACTGACTATGTGCATCTCATTTGGCTTTTAGAACAGTGCCTCTAAGGAGTAGTATCTCTCCTGAGGTGACAGAATTTAGAGTTTTACGCTTGACTCTTGAGAATGTGGCACCAAAACAGTCAAAAGTTTTAAGAATAGACATAACTAGACTTTCAGTGCTACACCTTTTTCCTCTTCAGATCTTTTCAAAGCCTCATATTAAAAGACTTGTATTCAGGAATCCTATAGAACAAGTTTGAATCAGTTTTTGAATTTGTTTCCTGCTTTTCACCTGTCAAGGAAAAATTACTATTGGACTCTTTCTCAAACTGTCGAACTTTATATTCATAAATGAGCTCTTTAAAATGAAGACAAAACTAATTTTGCTATTTATACGGCACTTTTCCTTCTTCTTCTTCTGAATTTGTCTAAATTCTTTTTGTCTAATATCTAATGTCACTCATCTAATTTTCTTTTTATTGCTTTAAACTCATCAGTGTTATTTTCATGTGAAATTGCATAGGTGTTATATCATGAGAAGTAAATAATCATATCTACTCACCTTCTGCGTGCCACTCATTTTAAAGTCTGTTACAGAATCTCAGTTTTGTCTTTTCAAGGTTATGGAGTCCCAGTCTATTGACTCATTCATCACTCCAAAGATACTCCATTATTTTGACCATTCTTGTTGCCCTTCTCTGTCTTTCTGATTCTATTGTATTTTTTAGGTGGAAGGTTCTGATAGATTTTGAAATCAAGCAAGAAACAGGCAGTCATATATACTCATAGAGAAAAACTCCAACTTTCTTTATGCTTCCAAGTCAGTGATGACATTTAGTTTGCTTTTTTGGTCATTATGGAATACTAACACAATGTTTTGATACATTTTATGCAAACACACCACTAGGTGATTTATTGCCTATAAATCAAACAAAATCCCCTGTGTTGTTTTCTTTAAATTACGGACTGCCAGCCATGTGGAATGAGTTAAACTTGACCACAGTGTACCTATATATGTATTTATATGTGTGAGTATATATATGTATATGTGTGTGTGCATATATGTATGTACATGTGATGTATATGTGTATATACGTGTGTATACATGTATATATGTATATATATATATGTATGTATATTTGATATCATTATCCCAAACTGTTTTTATAGCTAATTAACAAAGCAGACATTCATGAGACATGATTGATCTCACCTGCTTAGTTTTGGATTTCGTGATAACAAGAATCCTGCCCAGGCCATGTGCATTTCTCCCTGTGTAAGAGAGTGTGTCTGGACAGTGTGCCTGAACAGTCAGTTCTGGAGCAGAAATCTCTTGCAGTTAAACACATCTGACCACAAGTGTCACTGCAAAGTTCAGCACCAGACATGTACTTTTGATTTTTGCTTTCATGTTGTTTTTCTCCTGAAGTTTCTGGTTTGCTCTTCTGGACCTCAAACCCACACTTTATTGAATTTCAGAAAAGGTAGACAAAAATGTTGATTTCTGTTATTAATAATCCAACAAAATTTCATATTATTTTGTTGGGAAAGTAAAATGGTAGTATATACATATGTTTGCATATCTATAATTTCTGAGAAAAAGCAGAAAAGGAGTAGAATACCGGCAGTGTCTCAATAAGAAATATTTAAAATTTGCTTTGCCATTTATAATAAAATATAGTCACATAAAGTGGAAAAAAAATTTTTGAAAAATCTGAGAGGTAAAAAAAAGAAAAGCTAAACAAAATTTCAAATTATAAAGCTCACTTTTTTCCATGATAAGGATATCTTGTACTCTTGATGAAAATCAGTTCTGTCTGTCCCTAAATATGATACAGCTTACAGTTTACAATGCTCATTAGCAATAAGACACACCAAAATGTGGACCTAAAATGCTATCCGGGTAGAATCGTATGAAGTAGAGAATAACGTCAAATATTTTAATTAAAATGTATTGGTTAACCTATCTCTATGGAACATAAACACATTTGACAACTCTGATTAAGGCTTTTCTGTGTGAAAATGCCAGCTTTCAATTTCCTTTACTCTTCACGTGTGCTGCGTTTGGAGGTCAAACAAGAGAATTTAGCACTTGAGTGAAATCATCACTGTTGCACTGTCATATGGAAGGATGTGACAAAGTGCAGTGACATTTACAAACCTTTTGATTGCCAAGGATGATTAGATGCTCTGGTCAGGCAGAGGAAAGTGTATTGTTTCTTTGTAGGAACTGTGAAACGGTCAGTCATCAGATCCTAGGTGCTTAGTTAGAAAAGAGTATAATACAAGAGCAATATCTAGTCTAGACATATCAGAAACAAAGTCCAAGGCACTAACTTGCTTTGCCTGCTTTTTCAATACTTAGAACCATAAACAGAGCCTGGAATAATAAGGTGATTATGAAACTGTAAAGTATGTATTAATTTTCTACAAATTCGGTTAATCAAATGCCACTCAAAGGAGATCAAACCTCATGGATACATGATAAAACTTTGTTTCAAGTTTAGCTACTTGTATGAGGTTTATCTGTCCACAGCTTACCGCTTAAGGCAGTAGCTCAAGACCTGGGTGCTCCCTTTCATGTTCACTGCAGAGTCCCTATTTACCTGTTCTGGTCACAAGTTAAACATGAATTATTAAAGAGATGTTAGATAAACAGCAATGTGATAAAAACTTTCTCTGAATCATGGTCATGTTCCCAGTGTATACCTTCAAAACATTTTGCTTACTTGTCGGAAACTCAGTTTAAAAATTATTTGTGCCTTTGGAATAAAGGCCATACCTAGCTGTGCTGGCACTTTGGAATTTTCTCCTTGTTTATCTGCAAGGAATACATTATCTCATGGATGACCTGAGAATTTCAAAGTGTGTGAAGCTCATCTCAAACTGCAAAATAAAGAAGACATATTCCTCTTACCTCAGCCCCTCAAACGTGAAATTAATTTTTCTAACACATGACAGCAGAAATAGTATTTGCATTAAAATATGTGGGTATATTACTTCAAATGTAACAATACACTTGTATGTGTTTCTCCCTCTGATGAAAGAATTACAGGTGTCAATCATATTCCTAAATACATAAATAGAACCTAGTACATAAGATAGAATGAATGCACTATAACTATTTTTTAGCTTTCTTTAGAATTGGAATTTTTCTTTTTTTCCAAAGATTTCAAGCTACTTTTGTGTTGTGGGAGTAGGTGGCACCGTCTGCCTCCTACATGAAGTTATTGTTATTTTGAACTGATGGACTTCTTACAGCAGCAGCTGTGCAATTCCATGGTGATTAGTGAGTTGTCCAGTTTTAAAAGAACTAGGTTTGCAGAAAGCAATGCACCAGTTGCACCTCTGTCAAGATGTTTTGTACAGATGGTATACTGTTTGCTAGAAAGTATAAATAAATAGGAGATTGGTCATAATTAACAAAAAATTGGACCAAAATCCTTAGGATATTAAAAGAAAATGTGATGCAACTCTTCTTTTGGAAAGACAAAAGAAGAAAAGAAAATTCTACAGAAACTGAATATAATTGAAACCTCTGAAAGCAATGCACATTTCAGTCTTTCTACACTTTTCCACTTGGATCTTTTATTTCGTAATGTCTGCAAAGTTAATCATTGTAGAGGTTCAAAGCTATTTCATTACAATTCAAGTAAAAAAGGATGAGATAATCTGCCATAATTTTACCAATTTCTTTGAAAGAGATATCTCTCAAGAGACATTATCTGCACCAATCTAAAGGAGAAAAATGACAACAGTGATAACAGAAGCACTTTTTCTCTTTTTTTTGTATTACGGTGACAGAATCACAGAATGGATTATCTTATCCTAGATGATCCCTCCAACCCAGATGGATTTTCATCCACATTATTTCCCTGGTTTTCAGATTCCAGGTCCTCATACCTTTTGTATAAGGGCACCTGGGGAGGTGAGGTAACTCGTGAGGGGTTTCACCAGCCACCCTGAGCAGAAAACCATTTCCACTCCCCTCCATGTCAGAGGTCCCCTCCTTCTGCCTGGTGGTGAACGGGTGGTGGGTCCATTTGCCTAAGAGTGTGGCTTCAGAAGCTTGAGCAAAAGAATGCAGATGAGGCAGTAAAACAGGAAAATTCAAGTGTATTAGGTTAAGATTGATGGCTCAGTGATGTATATCAGAAATAGAACTTTCTGAATAGTTAATATATAATTTGCAGGCTTGGTTGAGTTTTATTTTGTTTAATTAATAAATTTTCAAAAGTATATAGGCATTAAGATAAATGACATTCTATTGTTTTATTTCTCTGCTTGAGAAAATAATTTTTTCAGTGACCATTTGGAACCTCCTTAGCTTTTTTGAACTTCCCCACTTATTGAGATCTTCTTTCTAATGCCTTACAATAATCTCTTCTTGTCTTTCTTTATGGTTGATTTGGACAAGCTAGATGCTGTTAGTGTCTGAGCCATAAAGGCCAATGTCATGTAAAGCCAGAATTGCTTATCTTAAGTTTGTATTCAGAAAGTTTAAACACCAGCTGCTCACTGCTGTAGGCGATATATGGTTTATTTCTCTTTCAATCATGATCCCTAATACTTCTTAGGAAGGCAGTCTGAGGAATGATGGCCATTAATATAAATAAATTCAAAGAAAAGATTAGCACAGAAAATTTCCATGCTTGTGCCAGGAAACACTGGCAAAGCCCTATGATTTAAAATACCTCCTTGACAGCTTTGATTATAATTAAATCATAGACATATGGGAGGCGAATAACTGAATGCCATTTAAGCAAAGAGAAATTTTAGAACCAAAGAAACAGGGAAGTTCTTTCTTAATTGAATGTCACTTTTCTTCTTTCTCCCCTGTCCTTTGCATTTGTAACTGATCCAGCAATGTAACCAATAATTTATTGCTAGTTTTTTCTCTGATGTGCAAGATAAAGATTCTGACTGTTTGAGAAAGGATTTGTATTTTCTTCATAGTGTGGAATTATAGTAAATTATATTTTCTGCGAATATAGTCAGGATAGCCAAGAAAATAGAACCTGCTTACCAGATTGGAATACCTTCTGGACTTATTGCTTGATCAGCAGTTTCTTGAAAACAATCTACCTGTTACAGATGTATATAACAGGATATGGTCTGGTTGCCTTTGTTTATAAAGTGTCATTATTGATTCAGTTCTGAGGAGATTTAAAGTGTGTAGCAATGAGTAGGACAGCTGTGTTGATGACTATAAAGATTAAAAGGAAAGAATCAATATCTGTTTTTAAAACATTGACGTGTCTAAATAATCTGTTATTTTTATTTTCTAGATCACCTTTTATCATGCTGTACATGAACCAAATGTGAACCTCAGGTGGATAATTTTGCCCCCAGTGAGACTTTTGTAGTATTTTGAAATGCACTGGTTAACTCTAAATCCTGTTTATCAACAGCCTAAATAGCTAATTCAGCTAGACTGCAGCTTAAAATATTCAAATATTTTTTACAAATATTTAACAATTAAAACTCAATCTCTGATCTTGCCAAGCACAGAAAATTACTAATATATTTATGCTGTATATATACTTCAAATGCATAATGCTTGTAATTGCCTTCAAAAATATTTGGAGTAGTGAATTTTTGAACTCTAAGAACTAGTGTGTTTTCATAAATGTCACACATCTGTAGTTCTGCCTGGTAATTAATATGAAAAATTTAATGCAATAATAACAGAATAAATGAGGAAGGTCAGTTGAAACTTAAAATATGGGGGGGAAATATAATTTTATCTGACAGTTAAGGTTAGGGATAAGATTAGTGACAAAGCCAGCATCTCAAGGAGTGACAAAGCCTACATCTACAGAAACATTGAAACTGCAAAAGAAATGCCAAGGGGAGCATGGAGTGATATGAACTGTTTAGGGAAAGTAGGGAGAACAGTGCAACTTTATTAGTGACAAGTAATTTGAGTATTAGAATAAATGTTAAGAGTGGGCACGTCCAAAGAAAAGAAGTTTCATTCGGGTTAGGAAGGTAATTTTGGGGCTGTGTTCTTATTTTACTACCACTGTAGTTTTCAAAGCTGATATTTTGATTTTTAGATCACTTTTATTTTAAATGCCATATTTAAAGTATGCTTAGAAATTTTTTTCTCATGTCCATTCATTGATATAAGTGAAGCTAAGAACCAAATCTTCCATGCTTTGTGGGGGAGGTGAAATTGATGGATTAGGGAGTGTTTAGATGAGACAAATCTCTTACCATGATTTAGCTTTGCAATAACTGCTGCAGACTTTTACCCCTATGTTAAAAAATGGATCAATAACCTTGAAGTGAGAGTAGAGCAAGAGCCAGACATATTGGCAGTGTGAGCACCTGACAAGTTTAAAACCATTCTCTATCTCAGTACAAAACTCTTGCACATATATCTATACTGCTCTATTATTATCACCAGTCCAGTGCTCACCATTCTCTCAAGGTGTCCTTCAGTGTGCGGCCAAACTTATAAGATCTCACAGAACTGTAGCTAATTAATTTAATTGATATGAAAGAATATTTAACTTCTGCTCTGTAATCTTCTTCACTCTTTGTTGTCTGAAATAGTTGGGGTTTTTTTAAACTCATTGTATAGGATTATTCTAATCCTGTTTTCATACAGAAGACCGAGTACTGCCCGTTGTATTCTCCTGTGCTTAGCATTTACTTTCTCTGTACTACCCAAATAATTTCTATCATTGTGCCTGTCCAGATACATCATCCAACAATCTGATATTGACCCCAAAATTACTGAGGTAGCACACATTGCAGCATGCATTCTTTCTGACTTTTGTTGTTGTTGTTTGGTTGGTTTTTTTCCTATTTAATCTTGTTCTGAATGAAGTCAAAATTAGAGCATGACAAATAAAAAAAGATGTTATATGAGACTGTAAACATAGATAACTAAATATAAGTAAATTATTCATCTATTTTTGGTGCAACTCTTCTACTGGTAGGAATAAACCATAAACATTTCTCTTTGATTGCAATCTTGAAGTTTGGCATTCTGACGATTCTAATAATGTTAAGGCTGGACTTAAATTATACAGCGCAAATCAGGAAAAAACATACTTTTTGGACTCATATATGCTTAGTGGTTGGCTCCCTTGTTTCCCTTCTGAGAAAAGCTGGTGACTGGGACTCAGACATTTATTATCAGGCATCTGCTTCATTAAGTGGTTTTTTGGTCATTAGATTGACCTCAGAAAATTATTTCATTGACTGGTCCTTTGGAGATCTGCCACGCTGCCGCATCAATCAAATATATGTGCCAAAGGGAAAAAATGCAGTGAAAAAACAAAAGACAAAGTAACCCATTATATCTGAGAATAAGCTTTCATGAAACATCGTTAAATCATTAAAAGGTGATTATTTTGAGTATGTAAATAAATAATTCATCCATACTGGAAGGTGTTGAAAATTCAACTTGAGTGGATTATTTTCTACTTTTTCTAGACCAAATGATTATTTCTACAAAAAAGTATTTCTGAAGAGCCTCCCACATTTTCTCACTTTATTGCAAACAGGAAATAAGTATGAGAGTTTCTAATACTTGAATTTGGTTCTGATGTATTTTTAAGATTTAATACCTAGGTGGAGTCTTCATGAATATGTAATTAAACTGCTCAAGTACGTATATTAATGGGTTATTCATTTATCCAGAGATAAAGATGATTACAGGTCAGAAGTTATCACTTGACCCAATGGTTATCCAGCTTGACATTGTGATTAATGGGATTTACACAAAGGGGTGGTTAATTGCTGCTTCTGATAAATCCTATTATGTTCACTTGTCACTAGCCAAGTATTGAAACAAATGGGAGATGATGTACAATTCAGATAAGGAATCTGTGATCAAAGAAACCAAGCTGAAGAAGGAAAAGCAAATACCTCTTGAGTGCATATACCTTGACCCATCTATTGTGAGAAGAGTTATATAGTCTGCATATATGTTACAACTAAATAAAATTATAACATTTATAAAGGATGAGAGAAAAAAAAAATAATTTTTTTTTTTTTAAATGCACTCCTTTAGTTTTCCATGTTCCAAGACAAGGACACGGGCTACTGAGGAGGAAGAGATGAATGTCATTCATACAAATAAGGCTCTTGCTAAAGACAGTCTTGATTACTTTCAGGGTATAAATTATTCTTTGTGTTGATTGCTATCCAGAGTAGAGAAGAAACTACCTACCCTTAAATAGCTATTCCTTTTCGCAGCATAGTAATCGAATCTATGGGATTTAGCAACCTTTAATGAATCAGATAAATCAAGTGGACTAAGATACAAAAAGAAATAACAGAAATTGAAACAAACTTTTGCTTCTGAGAACATTCAGATCAGTTAGTAAAAAATTTAAAAGTTTGTTCCTAACAGAGTTTTCAATCTAGAGGGTAGTGCTCTCTCCTTCTAAAGGCTAGGAGGTGGTAGTAGCTGTTGAAATGGGGCTTACCCTTGTTCCCTCAAAACCGTTTGCTCCCTGACCTATAGATCATTCTCATTTTCTCTTCTACCTTGTGATAGTTATGGCACATTTTATACAGCAAATATTTAGCACTAGCTAATCCTTGTGTTCTCCAAAAAACTTTACAGTGTTATACGTAAGTGTCTCAAAGCCTGATTCAAGACATGGGTGATGAGTAGGAGCATATTGCTTTTCTTAATAACCTGAGTTTAACCTATCCAAATAATCTGATTTTACTAGTAGGTAACATCTAAAAACATATCAAAAAGAAATATCATTACTTACATGATTCAAAAGTAACTTTGGCTCAACGGGGCTTATTAAAGATCCTGATAAAATAAAGTGTTATCCCTGTTTCGTAAGCCTGGCATAAATCATAAAATTACTAGGATTTCTGTAAAGCATTTGCTATGCAGGAGGTTATTACTCAGACCAGAGGAGACTGTATTTTTTTACAAATTTTCCTTTTCTGTTGTGCAATGATAAGCCATGGCTGGAAATTACTGCAGGAAAGAAAGGTCTGTGTCGGGTAGTCAAATACAGGATCAATTTCACATCAGTATTAACATTTTGTGAAAAGGAAAACTAAATGGTTCTAGAAATGCATTTTCAGTAAAGATGTCGTCAATACCATTGCAGAAGGTCCTGACAGGATAGAATACTTCGTGTAATTCTTATTTGCTTTTTCACATTATTAGCTACATATTAACACATTCCACCATGGGAAAAAACCTACAGGTGGTAAGTCAGTTTGGACCTAGTTATGAAAATCACATATGGGCTGGAAAGTACTTGCACTAAAAGAGCAAACAACAGGCACAGGGCTGCTTCACCTGTTGCATGTTGAGGCAACATTAAGTTCTCACATAAATGTCATGAAAATCTGAAGCCTGGGAGGATGCTTCCTGATGGAAGTAAAAGGAGTGTCCCAGCTTCCACGAAACAGAAAGGGACAAATGTTCCTTGAGGAAAAAGAAGTAAAAAGAGAGAATGGAAAATGCTATTAGTCTGTGATCATGGAATCGCAGAATGAAAGAGTGCCTTGGGTTGGAAGGCACCTTAAATGTCATTTAGTTCTGGTTCAACCTCCCCTGCTGTGGGCAGGGATGCCTTTCCCTAGACCAGAGATTCACAGCCTCATCCAGCCTGGCCTTGAATACTTCCAGAGACAGGGTACCCATGAGGGCCAAACGTGTCCTGGGGTGCATCAGGCCCAGCATCGCCAGCTGGTCAAGGGAGAGGGTTGTCCTGTTCTGCCTAGGCGTGATGAGTTCAGGCTATCAGTGAAATTATTTCAATCTTAAAAGAGGTCCTGTGAACTTTACTAAATTTTGAAAAGATGTAAACTTATCTACTTAAAAAAAAAAAATTATGTCTAAAAGAAATCACTTGTTCGGTTTGTCATAGTACAGACAAAAGTCTAGAGTTTGCATTGTATACCTCTTCAGTAAAATATCATTCCTTTCACAATTTTAGACTACTTACATATGTATTATATATACTTTATATATATGTACTCTTTTTACTATTTCAGTAATTTTGCTATTAATACAGTTATATGTACCCTTGCTTTGCTTCTTTACTCTTCTAGCAGGTTTTCATCTCTACTTTGTACGCAGTTATTACATGAATAATGCAGAAGCAATTTTTTTAGTGTGATTTCTTGAAAAAAATGAGTTTGTTCAACTGTAGTAACAACACAGTGCTGGCAGTCAGTAATTTCATAAGAGACTTTTATTGCTACCAGGGGAAAGAGAAGTGGATAATCAGTTTCCCTAAGGGAAATATATTAGTGCTATAATTCAATTCCTAAGTGACCTGGCAATTAATAACCAATAATGATGAGGGACAAAGAGCAAAAGAATAAGATACGCTGTAAATTATTTCATGAACCATCTGTGTGAGAAAGGGCACAGTTCTCAGGTGTCTTATAGGCCAACAGAAAATTCTTTAATACTCCTATGTCTTAGGTGAACTCTGCTATATGAAAAAAAAATATAGTCTTCATCCTCTAATAATGATAAAATGATTACATAAATAATGTTAAATAATTTTTCATGGCTGAAGTATGCAAAGCTCAGCAGTTTAAACAAAGTAGGGTTCACTAAGACCTACATTTGCAGAAAATATGGTGTGCCTTAGGGATAGAAGTATGAAACAAGATCGATAATAATGCAATTTAATACATGGTAATAGAAAAAGACAAGAAATAATCTCTGTCAACATAACTACAGAGTAATATAGTGTAACAGCAAACGCTTAAGAAGAAAAAAAATTGAGCTAATATTGGGAAAACAGATGTTCCTGCAAACCTGTGATTTATTATTATTCTTGGATTTTAATTTTTTTCCTCTTGCTTTTTAAGTTTAATCTTAAATATGTACTCATAAGATATAAGATTATCTCATTATTGGGCTCATCTTGATGCTTAAATATTCATGTAAAACCAAGTATCAATATACCCAAGCTGCTTATCAATTGGAAAACAGAAAAAACAAATATAGAAAAATATTTTTAAAAGCTATGGCCACAAACTCCTACACGGAATCATTTAGGTTGGAAAAGACTTTTAATATCATTGAGTCTAGCTGTAGACCAAGCAGTGTCGCAGGGTGAAGACTGTCTAAAAAATGTAGAAATATTTACTTTTGACAGTGCAAAACCTGTTATTTTCCATAAGAATGTATAAAAAAAAATTAAATAAATTATATATAGAAATAGTAGAGTATAAAATAAATCTCAACTTTATAATGTCAAAAGAAAAAAAATTACCTTAAAAATATGAATCATTTAAGTAATGCTGATATGAAGCAAGCAAGAACACTAAGCATTCTGAAAAAAATTTCCACATACTTGAAATCAAGGAATTTTTGAAATTGTGATTATACAGAAACAAGAAATTTAATTGGGAAAATTATGGCTTTATGCAGACATTTAGCATAAATTCCAAGCAACATAAATATCAAGAAACAGAGTTTACCTATACCGAGGAAACATTTCTTTACTGGGCAATATTCTTAGACAGTGGAGTTCAATTTCTCTGTACAGCTAAATTGTTAGAAAAATCCTATGGCATAACTTTGGTTTAAATCACTTCCTACTCTTCCGAGCATTTCCTTGGCATGGATTGAAATTCAGTATAGGGAAAAGACAGTTCCAATACACAGTCTGGAAGTAACCTTTGTAGTCTGCTTTCAAAGACAGCCGAAGACTCATGCTTGCTAGTACAGATTCAGCCAGTAAGTTTATTCTGAGCACTTACATAAAAATGAAGATGAAATTTTCCACCTTTTCCCAAAAGAATTATTTCATTTCAAAAACTTATTTTTGCTTGAAAGTGTGAGTGAAGGGGTGTCCTATTTGCTTCCTCCCTGTTAATTAAATAAGCAGTTTTATGAATACTAGAAAGGTTTTTACTTCAAGTGTCTTGTTATCATGATGACCAAATGTTTGTGTGGTGTTTTAGAACTTTGATCTGAATAGGTCCAATGATTTTAATGCAAATTGTGTGCTTTCTTTCCTTACTCCCTTCTGTGGTTTAATCCCAGTCAGCAACCAAGTGAGCTGCTCTCTCACTCTCCCACTAGAAGGATCAGGGACAGAATCAGAAGAGTAAAAGCTAGGAAACCCGTGAGTTGAGATACAGAGAGTTTAATTGGGAAAGAAAAAGTTGTGCACACAAGGAAAGCAAAACAAGGAATTAATTCACTGCTTCTCAAGGTCTGGCAGCTGTTCAGCCATCTCCAGGAGAGCAGGGTCCCATCACACATAACAATGGCAGGTGAAGAAAATTGCAAACACTCCAGATATCCCCCCTTCCTCCTTCTTCCCCCCACTCTATATACTGAGCATGATGTCACACGATCTGGAATATCCCAGATATTCCAATCATTACTCCAGATACTCCAAGTCAGTTGGAGTCACCTGTCTCAGCTCTGTCTCCTCCCAGCTCCCCATTCACTCCCTTACCAAAGTGCAGTAAAAAAGTAGAAAACCAATATTGCTCGGCAATAACAAAAAACATCTCTACATGATCAACACTGTTTTCAGGATAAATCCAAAACACAGCCCTATACCAGCCACTGTGATGAAAATTAACTCAACCCCAGCCTAAGATCTCAAGACCACAATTTGGAACTTTGTCAATGTGAACAATGTTTTGAACATGAGCAAGGCTTGAGTTCTATCACAATTAGTTTTACTGTATAGAAAAGTGGTGGCTATTCTCAGTTAGCATTTTATTTCCGCCCTTCTACTTTAATCGTGTACCTCTAAATTTCTGCAGTGACAAGTACATGGAAGAAAACTAATATACCTGGAATTGCTTAATCTTCTTTTACATTCACAATAATAAAATTAAATTGTTCATGCTGTTTTTCAGACGGATGTTATAAGGTGTTTTACAAAGTAACGAATTAAAATGTTAGTAGTGCTGTGCCCTGTAGGCAAATAGAGCTTCTATTCTGTTACAACAATTGTTCATACACAGATGTTGAATTGCAACCTGATTGTATATTGAGAGCATGAATGAAGAGGACGCTGAGGTTATTCTCTACCCATTTTATGCAGTTCCAAAGGCTCTAAAAGTTTTTACCTAAATAGACAAAGACATACAAGGCAAAAAGAACAGCTATAGATGAAAAAATTAGCAATGGCTACATTTTGCTGATTTATACCACCAGAACTAGTTAACCTAAAGCCTTTGTTGGCATTGTCAACATGCAAAAATTGTGTAGTCACAGAGAAAAAATGTTCAACAGTATTCACATTTTGTTCACAAATTACCATATCCAAATTTATCAGAAATATAAAGAAACTATTGTGAGTGAAGTATATGAATTAAGTGCTAATTTAAATCTGAAAAAATAATTTATTCAGTGCCCCCTTTGGCCATATTTCTCATGCTACTTCCATCTGTTCCTTTTCTGACTATGTCTCAGTTTGACTTTTTTTCTTTCTACTGTGAATTGAAATATTGCTCCTGCTATATCATCTCATTGAGAAGTGATTTACGTAAGAAACTAAACATCTTATTTTTTGTTAAACAGGAGACTTAAGTCCAGATTTAAAGGGAAGGCCCTGCAAAAAAGGGAAGTAGTGGTTAATTGAAGGTGTCCCCAACTAGTCTGCTACAAAAAGGCTTTTTAAAATTATGTTTATCTACCTGATTCTTTCTTCTTCCTAATGTAATAATTTTTAACTAGTCAGCCGGTCACAGGCTAGCTTTACAGCCTTAGTTTTATAGTCTTTGCAATATCATTTTACCTCACTTCTGCTCAAAGTGGGGTCAACTCAAGCAGGTTGTTCAGGAGAATTTTCTTTTGGGTTTTGAAAATCTCTATGGATGGAGACACCAAAAGTTCACCAGCAGACTGTTTCAGTGTTCAGTCACCCATACAGTAAAACATTTTTTTTTTTAATTTGGGGTAATGAAGGTCACTGGAGAAGACAGGAGATAATGGAGAATCTACAGAAAGCCTATTACACAGAAAAATGAGTATAAGGGATCATTAAAAGGCAAAATAGAGATGGGGATGCCTAGCAGCCATGAGATGAAAATGGCAATACTACAGTAAGGTGGTATTTAGTATGAAAATATTAAACAAAAAGAAATTAACCTTTAATTCCTAATACTCCTGAACAACACAGAAAAGGAATTTTCTTCCTCAAAATCAATTGAAATAAAAAATTATGTTTTGGAAATTTTCAAGGCATTGTTATGAAATTCAATAGTTTGGATTTTTTTGGTCTGCTTTATTTATATCCCCAGATAGTGTCAGTATCAAAGTTTCATTTTCTGGTGTGATAGGGTTAACCTTATGGATGGATCTCTTCATCCCTGTGGACCATCATGGGCTACAGGGGCACAGCTGCCTCACCATGGTCTGAAACATGGCTGCAGGGGAATCTCTGCTCCGGCACCTAGAGCATAACCTGACCCTCCTTCTGCACTGACCTTGGGGTCTGCAGGGCTGCTGCCTTCACATATTCTCAGTCCTCTCTCCACTTGTCCTTCTGCAGCAGTTTTTTTCTCCCCAGCTCTGTTATCTCAGGGGTGCCACCACTGGTGGTGATGGGCTCATCCTTGGCCAGCAGTGGGTCTGTCCTGGAGCTGCCTGGCATTGGCTGTGCCTGAGATGGGAGAAGCTTAAGGCTTCACAGAAGCCACCCCTGGAGCCTCCAGAGACTTCCCATGCAAACACAAAAAATGTATTTTGAGAAAAATGCCTGGCTTTTGCCAAAATCTTATGAGATTAACACAGGAAGTGGTGACAATAAAGGTAATGATGGAAAAGGCTGTCCAAAGGATACAGAATCTGCTCATTAGAGAAGAACATCATATTTGTATAGTTGTGACCTATGGCTGCCATCAGATTGTACAAATAATTTGCAAATAATAAATTTGGTATTAAATACATTAAGCTGATTATAGTTGCAATAATTGCATAATAATAACAACCTAAATGTTAAATAGTTATTCTGAAAAATGTAGAGGAAAATAAAACAATAAAACATCAGAACAGTTATTCCTGTAAGGTCCAGAAGTGAGGTGTACCTATACGGCAATGTGATATATTTGCTAATAATTACTTTGCAGCTTTTGATCACCACACTGTATTGTTAGCTAGCCATGGGGATTGCACTTGAATTGAGAAAATTGAAACCCCATGCACTGAATGAGTATAATAAACTTCTCTGTGTGTAAATTATATTTACTTGGCTGCAGCCAGCAAGATAAAATGCTTAATCTAAAAAACTAATAATCACAAAACAGAAATTCATCACTATAACTCATTTCTGTGCTACATGTTACAAATTAAAAAATAAACACCAGAGGAAACTATATATAAAGGATCCCAGAGGCTCTTAAAGTATCCAAAATGCATCATAATTTAAAAGCTGAACTACTATAATATTACTTTATTGATGGATTGCACTCATAAGTTGTGACTGTGCAGATAAATAATATTTTTTAAAAAATCAGAAGCAAATAATAGAAATATATTTTTAATGGTGCTATTGAAATTCAGTTCTTAAGTTTCATAATTTTGTTTGCCTTCCTCATGAAAAGGTTTCACAGCACAATTAAACAATCATTAGTCATCTTTAATCGATGTAGGTGTTTATCCTGCTTTCATCGAAATTAGAAACAAAATTTTATATGCTTAATAGTAAAAGTATTGTTTCCATTGGATGGAAACATGCTGGATTTAAAATAAGATACAGATTTTAGAATGCAAAGATTGTACTTTTTAAAATCATACAGTAGAATTGTAGAATCTTTTAGGTTGGAGAAGATCTGTAAGGTCATTGAGTCCAACTGCTAACCCAACACAGCCAGGTCCACCACTTAACCATGTCCCCAAGTGGCACATCAACATCTTTTGAATATCTCCAGAGATGGTGGCTCCACCACTTTCCCCAGCTGCCTGTTCCAGTATTTGAACAACTCTCTCTGCGAATAATTTTTTCCTATTATCCAGTCTAACTTTCCCCTGGCACAGCGTAAGACTATGTCCTCTTGCCATGTCACTTTTTGCCTGGGAGAAGAGACCAACACCCACCTGGCTCCATGCTCCTTTCAGTGAGTTGTAGAGAGTGGTAAGGTCTCTCTGAGCCTCTTTTTCCTGTCTTGTGCTCCAGATCCTTCAGCAGCTCCATTGCCCTTCTCCGGAGAAGCATCAGCACCTCAATGTCTTCTTGTAATGAGGGGGCCAAAACCTCGCAGGAGGTGAGGTGCAGCCTCACCAGTGCCGAGTACAGGGGGAAAATCCTTGTCTTTGTTCTGCTAGCCACACTATTTCTCATACAAACCTGGATTCCATTGGCCTTCTTGGCTATTTGGCCACGTGCTGGCTCACATCCAGCTGATATGTCCTTTACTGAGTGAAAAAAACATTGCTATATCTATAAAGAGAGTTACGAGGAAAATGAATACTCAGTTTAAAATTAATTAGTCACTTATACAGACTCACACTGATAAATAAAATAATCTTTATTTTCTTAATTAAACTAGAGTGGTCAAAGACTACATCAAATTTGAAGACTCCTTTTCTAGATCAATATTTTTTGTCTTGGGAATGCTTCTGCAGACAAACTGCAAGACAGTCTGTGCAGAGCATATACAATTACATTATTGTCTGGTTGTCATTAATAGGAAATACACTATCAGATTCCTGATGAACATTAGAACATATATTGATCTATTGATTTATTTATTAAACTAACTTACAAATTTTTCCACTCTGGCAAGCATTGGCACATATATAACTGGTCCAAAAATAATAAATTATAATATATCACTTTTCAATTTAGGTTTTCTTTAGGAAATCTTGTCCACTGAAAATGCTGTCAACTTGTTCAATGCACTTCTTGGCCCTCAGAATTAGGATATCCACAAAGTAGAACGGTATCAACATAATCTTCAAAGGTACTTTGAACTTTCCTTTCTCCTTGGAAAGAAGTGAGAAAAAAATTCATTTTACACTAAGTCAGTCTTTTCCTACCTATTTTAATTATGAAAATAAATGGTAGTAGGGTACAGAGTGAGACCATGAAAAGATAGCTGCAAATTTAATAGCTAAACTGGTTAGTGTCAGTTAGGCCAAATCTTACAAACATTTCCACTCTTGATATTAGATAGGAATAGTCATATTAAATTTGATTCTATAAATCATGAATCAGGAATATTAAAGTCTTAAATTATCCTTTGTTATAAAGCTTCTAAACTCAAAAAAAGATCTTGTTGATGTTAATAAGCAGAAGAGTACCACAGTAATGGCAAATTAAATATAATTTACAGGTGACTGGGAAGAATCACAATTAATTGATGGTCAAAATGAAATTGAAAAGAATTGAAAGCTGTGTTATGTCTGTGTGTTACATCTGGTGCATTCTGATCTAGACGAGAAAAAGCTGTAACTCTTACCTTTGGCTGCATTAGTATCATTTAAATACACAATTAAAACATCCATAAGCATTTGTCGGTTTTCAGATATATATGCACTCAGTAAAATATAAACCAACGTTTTTTCACATGATGGGAGACAATATAATCTTGAATGATTGTGGAATCAGATTTTTTAATGCCAGTAATGAGCAATAAATCAGTCTTCAGAAAATTCGTTTCCAGTTGTCATGCTAGAAGTAGCTTAAAAATTATCATGTCTATAAAGACTGGGGATGAAGCTCTCAATTCATCCTCATGTTTTTTACATTAGGCAGTTTTTGGATACGAACACCCAGATTCAATCTAGGAAAGGAATATATCTCGTTCTTGATGCTTGTCCTTAAAATTCTTCCTCATTAAAATAATTTTTTAAAAAGCAATTTTCTTCTTTTCTTTAAAACAGATGAAAGTGAATCAGCTTTTTTTCATTCATGAATCTGACTAGCTATAGTGCAAACATATGCCAGCTTTTTGAAAACTACATACTTGGTCAGAAATTACTTAACTTTAACTGAATTTAAAAAAAAAAATAAAGTAAAAATCTGAGCCTTTCAGCTTTGCTAGAAATATTTTGTATATCCATCTTGAAGAACATATCCATCACATGTGATTATAAATGTGAGGAATCTGCATGTGTGTAAACATCTTTTGAAGCTAACAAAAATTAATGCTTTTTTTATTGGACTCCATAGAGATTCAAGCTAACTCAAAAATAAGGCTATGAGAACTATTTCAAGAAAGGAATATCTGGATGTGACACCAAGAATTAATGAGTAGTATGTTGGTTGTAAACATTGCTATTTATAGTATACTTATAATATATTCATATATATGTATATTCAAAATATATTCCACAAGAATTTCACCTTACCAGCAAAATATGCTGCATTTCTTTAAAGTGATGGCAATAATACTGTAGATCATTACCAAGGACATTAGAATTTTCTGTGTTCAATCATGTACATATGAATGCTATTTAGTGAGTTGGAAATGCCAGTAGATTATTTGTTTGGTTATTATTTACTGAAATTGTGAATTTCTCTATTGAAAGAGCCCAATTATAACCATCTGATCATATTCACTATCTGCTCCCAAACAAGGTGACAAGCTAAGAAGGCTTACACTGAAAATGCTCCATCAGAATAGAAGACTTTTATACAAGGATTTTAATAATCCCAGTTTAGAATAGAGATCAGTCTATATTTTGTGACTGGAGAAGATACTTTGACTACCCCTATCAGGTAAAAGCAGCAACAAGAAAATGAAGTTTCAATCATTTGTCTAAAATGAATCGTAATACAGATAGCTGTGTTACTAAATTTTGATTTGAATTTGGCCTTTATGGAAATTTGGTGTAAAAGATGGTGCTTTATTAATTTGTCCTTTTGTGCTTTATGTATAATTTGAAAAGACAGTATAAAATAGGGTTTTTCTCAATACTAGATGTAACTAATTATGAACTACAAATGTGCTTAAATCAGAAAATTATTTTACAGATTTTTTTTTTAGTTCTTTTAAATAAGACAGAAAACCAAAAACCATCAAAATTGCTCTATATGAAATTTACCTTTCTACTTCTGTGTATACTTACATATGAATATCTTTGTATAGAACAGATACATTCCTTTTTATAAGAAATCTATATATTATCATTTACAACTCACTTGATACAAGAAAAATGCAAAGGGCTTTTTATATCTGTTCAGTACTGTCTATTATTTATATCTTAATCCTGTTATTGATGGTTTGTCCATCAGAATGTAGGTATATGAGGCAAACTGCAATATAGCTGAAGTATTCTGCTGGAAATGCCTAGGCCAGGTGAAAATTCCTGCTGGCCCATATATTTTCTGTTATACAAGCAAAAAAGTGGGGCAAATGAGGGTTCGGAAAACTGCAGTGGCATTTGGTGCAGGAAGTTAGTCTATTGCATGAAAATATCCAATCTATTACGTGAACACCCGAATGTATAGTTTCAGGAATAAACCAAACAGAATTTCTATTGTTTCCAAATACACTGAAATAAAAAATAGTTTTTAAAAAAGTATTAATTATAACTTTATGCTAATGTCATGCCTGCCATGATTTTTTTAATGGACAAGAATGACCCTCTCAGGATTTGAAATTTACTTCAGGTAGTGGTCATGGAGGAAAATTGTATAAGTTGACAACAAAGAAATGTATTTCTCATAAAGTGACTTAATTAAAAAGCACAAATAAAAATTAAAACTGCTAAGAATAGTAATTGCTTTGCTAAAATGGAAGTGACTATGCCAAGGAAATTAAGTAATGTTAATAAGGAAGTAATTACTGAAGAATTGTGATAAACTTACTGAAGTCTACTCAGTGTTCCTGAAAATCTTTTCAGACTGAATGACTGAGTTGACTGACTCTTTAGTTTATATTTTTGCTTTATTTAAACTGTATGATGAATATTTTAATTTTCAAGGATTTTAATTCCCTTCTTGTTCTCTTGCTGTTACTTCTTCATTCTGAAATGAGTCAAGTGAAGCCATTTAAAACACTTTCTTTCAAAATGAAATTTACCCAAAGGATCATATTTTTAGTCAGTCTTCACTCAAAATACCTAAAAAAAAAAATCATTTATTATGAGTAGACACTCCTGAAGTATTTCAAGACGGAAGAGTCTGAACAGAGAGATTAATATGCTTAAGCAATTGTTTGATGTTTTTCTAACAGGAATCATAAAGAATTTCAATCTATTTCTACTGAAAAATTGCATTTACTCAAAACTTAATGTTTCACAATAGAATATCTTCAACTGCAAAGCTTTGTCAAGCCTTATCTTCCTGACAATTTACCCGCTGCATCACTAACTTTGGTTGATCCACCAAGTACTTGCGAGGATTGTTGCTGTTGCTCTCGGAAAGCAATTCAGGCTCCTGGATACATTAAGAGTCTCAAGTAGACACTGTCCCAAAACCAAGGTGCCCTCATTTAACCTCTCACGTCAAAATTCTTCCTACTCTTTGTTGCTGCTTCTGCTTACAGAACATATGCCTTTATAACATCTCTGGAAAAGCTGCAGATGTTTCATAGTTTTAAGAAAAGGGCATTTCTCTGTCTTGATCGAGAGAGAATATTGGCCTCTTCTATTTCCTCATTTATTCAAAAAAATAAAATACACTAGAGAGCTTTCTCGCTCAGCTGAGAACACAAGAAAGCATATCGCAGTCAGAAATAAGTAAAAGGCGGAGAGGTGGCTGCAGAAATAAGAAGGATCTTGGCAGTTCTTGGCATGGATTCACAGTGGGTAAGCACTTATTAAGACACATCAGAATAACTTCTTTTTTTCCATAGCTAGGCAACGTCTACCCTCTCTGTTGAGCTCATAAGGCTGTTGTTGAATCAAAAGGTCAATACCACTTTTTCGTAAAAGGTTATACTACATAATGCCAATGTAACTGGAGACTCAGTTCCATTTCTGCTTCCTAACTACTTTTGCCACCCCATCCTTTCACAGCCCACACATCAGTACTTCTCTAAGAGAGGTCACTGCATGTCCAGCAGCTCCCAAATTACCTCTCCTGTTAGGACAGTGGAAGCCTGTGAGTCATGCTCTTGACCGATGTCAGTTCATCGATATGGCACCTGCCGTTTGCAAATGCAAAACAGTAACTGGTAACTAACCACATCTCTTCATCCTCTACACTTTAAACCATAAATTGTTTCAAATTAATTTGTTCTGTTTTGCTATCCATTTTGCACTGTGCATTTTGTTTTTAATAGAGCCTTACATGCTTCATAGCTCACTGTGGAAGTGTAATCATATTTTTTGGCCCTTCAGAGTAAGTTAGTATCAATGACAAAAAGACCAGAGCTGGAAAAAAACCTCCAGAGCTGCCAAATGCAGTTTTTGGATCCCAAAGGCTGCAGAGTTGGGATTTAAAATACAGCTGAATCTGGATTCCCAGATTCAGGCCAGTGGCTGCCAGAGGCTGCACTGTGGCAGTTCAGTGACATCAGGGGAAAGAAGGAAATGGGAAAAAAAAATTATAGGTACTTATTTTAATGACTTGCATCTGCTGTCTACGAAATTTCCCAGTGCAGGAAAAGAGCTGTCAAAATCTACATAAAATTTTCAGCCAGAATATCCCTTATGGTTTTTCACTTCTGGTTCACATAGATTAGGGAACTAGACTCAGCTGGCACAGGTAGTAGCCATGGCTTTACTTGATCTTCTGCTCCTGTTCTTTTTTTATGTGCCCCTTTTCTTTTGCAAATACCAAACAAGATTGAGACAAAGTAAAGAAGAGTGATTCAAGTCCATTCCTCCATGAAAAAACTTACTCCCTGGCCATCTGGCAACTCCTTAGGTGGTAACTAAAGATGTTCTGGTGATAGATGAGGTTGCATTTGTGAACTTTATGAGCCATGGTAATAAGAATCTCTAAGTGTTCTGCCAAGTAACAATGGCACAAAGGCTCCATTAATCTTGTCTACACCAGCACCACGGTAATACACAGCTGTTTCCCTGACGCACTCTAGGAACGTGGTGTGAGCTGGGCCACCATGTATTTCGCTAGACCATCTGACAGTGATGGTAGCTATCCACAGACACAAAAAATATCCTATAAAATGGTGGAGTACCATCCCTTTTAGTTGCTGAAGCATAACTGTTGGGGAGTCTGGATAGATTATGTATGTGTCATCACTATTGCCAAAGCAGCTGAGAGGTTCAGTTGGGCAAAGCCTGATATGATTGCACACACCACTACTAAAAGGTATCATGGATCAGGAACAGGGAAGGTTACTTTCCAAAGGGTTTTTCAGTCCTTGAACTGACTATAAGCAGAGCAATGGTAGTTGAGGTTGCAAGCTTCCAAATGAGCCAATTAAGCTGTCTTGACAGCAACTCTTATTGCTATACTATTCCTTTTCAATTTTCTTATGTATAGAACACAATTTTTCTTATCCTTCAGTTTTTCTTCTGTTTACAGTTTCCCCACATTTTACACACTGACCCTGTGCAGAGATGCATCATTGCTCTAACAAACCAGACACTGCTGGAAAATGGTAGCTGTTCAGTTTCATTTTCACCATTTTTTGCCCTACTTTTTAACAAGTACAGACCTGCCAATTTGGACTAGTGTAAATAAATCTGCATCTGCACCTTGGCTCTGAACAGCTAAGTTCAGGCATGGCACAGTGTTTCTTCTTAGACCAAAGCCATTGATGGATGCTGCTTGTTGCTATTGCTGCTGATGTGGCTGCCCAAGGCAGAAGATAAAAACATCACAGTGCTCCAACTTTTCCCCAGGGCACAGTAACTGCACTGGTAGATTTGTCCCACTTTGGGGTACAAGGAGTCATTTTTATAGGGGGTGATCTGACAGCCAGAGCAGACAAAGGACACTCTCAAAATGGTGATGTGAAATTTCTGTCATAACAAACCCCACAGGAAAAGCAGGAGCATAATGCGATTAATACAATGGATGCAATGCAATGCGAGAAGCAAGGCAGCATATCTGTGATTCCCATTCACAGAATGGACTCCTCTGCTTTCTTGCTAGTCCATTGGTTCCTACTTTGAACAGTCATGTGCCCATGCTGTTTACAGTCTCAGTTTTCCACAATTTGATGATCATTTATCCAGTACCAAATATAATCAAACCAAAGCTTTGTTCTTATCGTACATTTTGTGACTGTCTGCTACTGAACATAACTCCTTCCATCCTTCTACTGTTTTCTTTTAAATATCCTAATTGGCTGCTCCTGGTTTCAATTTCAGTTCTTGAATGTCTAATCCTTTTAATAAATATTCAGTATATTTATGACTTACTTTATTCTTGAGGTAGAACAGAACTTTAAATTAAACTTTCTTTTCTGGTATTTCAGTGAGTCTATTTTGTGTGGTAGGCTTTCATTTCCATCCAGATTTGATAGGACTCAAAACTGTGTTTCAAAAAAGTTAAAAGAATCATAGCTTGTATGTATAAGTTTTTAAGGTCTCAAAACACTCATTTAAACTTTGAGTTGTTCTGAATTCATTAAAGTTCATTTTTAAACTTAATTGATCATTAACAAAGCTATTCATTTTTCTTCCTAACAACCTTATGAGAGGTGGCTCTTCCGAATTTTTTGAGTAGGTCAGATATTTCCAGGTAACTAATTCCTTGGTCAATGTGAATTCTCTCTTCTCAGTTTCTGTATTACTTCTCATTCCTGTAACATTAAGACACTTTATGATATCGCAAGTCGTTCTTAAAATTCTTAGAATCATAGAGTGGCTTGGGTTGAAAGACATGATAAAGATCATCTAGTTCCAACCACCCTACCATGGGCAGGGATGCCACCCACTAGATGAGGTTGCTCAGTGTCCCGTCCAACCTGGCCTTGAACACTTACAGGGATGAGGCATCCACAGCTTCCCTGGGCAACCTGTTCCAGACCGTAACCACCCTCACAGTAAAGAATTTCTTCCTTATGTATAATCTAAACCTGACCTCTTTCCATTCAAAGTCATTCCACCCTGACCCATCACTATCTGCCCGAGTAAAACCTGCTTTCTTCTTTTTTTTCTTCTCTAGGCTGAATAAACACAGGTCTCTCAGACTGTTTTCATAAGAGAGGTTCTCCATTCTGATCATCTTTGTGTCCCTCGTCTGGACTCACTCCAACAGGTCCATAACCTTCCCGTGCTGAGGACCCCAGAGCTGGATGCAGCACTGTGGGTGGGATCTCACCAGAGTGAAGTATAGGGGCAGAACCACCTCCCTCGCCCTACTACTCACTGGGCTTTGGATGCAGCCAAGGAGGCGATTGGCATTCTGGACTGTGAGTGCACACTGTTGGCTTGTGTCCAGCTTTTCATCCACGAGAGGTCCCAAGTCCTTCTCGGCAGTGCTGTTCTCAATCCCTTCATCCCCCAACCTGTACAGAACCGCATGACATTCATACAGCCGCACTTCTTGAGCTTTTGCAGGTTCCTCTGGATGGCCCCAGCCTCCTGTTCTTCATCCTCACCAGTTGGCTTCATGTCATATATAGGGACCCCCGAGGGACACCACTAATCACTGACCTACATCTCATCAAAAGCACTGATTGCACTTGTTTTCCCTCTGTATGGCTGGCCAAAGAACTCTTCTGATACTGGGAGTACCCCAAATCAGTATATGGTTATGGAGGTGCAGGTAACCTAGGTCTAAATCATTCAAAAATTTTCCAGAATAAATTTTAGAGATACTGTCACATCTCACACAAACATGAGTAAATCTTAGCTATACATGGGATACATCATTGCTTTAGGGATTTTCAAGAAAATGCTAGTAAGTATGGAAAATATTTTTTCTGCTGAGGAAGTATTCAATATTTAAAAATCTTGGCTATGTAATAGCATTGATTATCAGAGAAAATTTTCAAAACTTACCTTCATTAACTGTTTTAATTACATGCTACTGGTCGTAAAACTGTTTATGATACTATTCTTTTCAAGACCACTGAAGCTATGTACAATGTTTACAAAAAATCACCAAAAGACAAAATGAAGCAAACAAAATGTTTTCTTCTTGTTGCAGGCCTTTGGACTGTATTTTTGAATGGTATTTTTTTCCACCCAAAATGATGCAGATCAAAAAAGACCCACAACTTGTCTCTAGCTTAAAATATTTGACCTCATTAAGTGTTATACTAGGTCACTAAAAGAAGAAATGTTTCTACCATTCTCCTTTACCCTGTAGCCTCAGTAGGCACATGGACACACAATATTTTGGATATCTTTTAGAGAAGTAATATTGAAGTATATATTAACCAAGAGCAGGTTTGATTTTTTTTATTTTTAAATCCACACTACACATTGCTCTGTACACTTTAAGGTTAGACCCATTTGGGAGTCTTTTTCAGTCTTTAAAAGATCCAGTTGTAGTCGCGCTGTGCCTGACTTGGGGAGGATACTCACATGCACAGTTTACTCATATCTAACAGCATCTGTCCACAGAGCAGTGCAAGGATGTGTGAAAATTCCAGTCTTCTTACTGATTCCTAGCAAACTCAGCAGGATGATTGTATGTATGTTCATTGTCTTCAAGGGTAGTACTGAGCTGATAACTGTTGAATTTATACTTTCCCTAAATAGCAAATTCTGACTTTAGGGCATATTATTAAGTCTGAGGAAATTTAAATGAGGATGTTAAAAGTTTGGTATAAGTGAGATATGAGACCCTCAGGACTTTCACAGTATGCTCTCAGAAAGCTAATCCTATACAGCATTAAATTGCTCCACCATCCTTGAGGACTTGCATGCTTTTTATTTCAAATAAGCTAATTCCCCACCATTGTTTGAACATATATACTTACAACAGCACCGTGATTTAGCATATCTCTCTCATTAACAAAAATGAGCACAGTTTTTTCTTCATTCTCTACAAAAGCATCAGCATCTGGGTTAAAATATTAAAATGGACTTTTATTACATTTTTTAATCTAAAATAAATTTGAGACATATAAATGACGGTCTCTTTTTTTTATTTTCTTTTTAAGAATATGACATCCTTTCAAGCTTTCTTTGTTGGATATAATATTTTCAAGGATTGTGTTGTTTTAGAAAGAAATTCATAGAATTGGTCTGAGAACAGCATTTGAAAATTTAGTTCAGTTATTGTTTTGTTTCCATCATTAATCAAATTTTAAAAAGTCAGCATTATTAAAAAAAGTATGTTGATATTTACATACGAATGTTAATATGATGAAAATTATTTTTGAATATTAATGTGATAAGTTATTCTAATGATAATTTCAGTAGTACAAAGAAGTAAACATATACATTCCAACCACAATTTGCAACCCTTTTCAAGGTGTGGATAATTTTTCAAAAATTTTCCCTAATATTTGAGCTGAAAAAGTAGTGTGCATGACATCAAGGACCCATATTCTTTGAGAGTTATGTTACTGAGGCTCAAACAGGGATACAGGCAACATGCATTACCTCTGTCTTTTAAGTAGAGGTGTTACTTGTTGCTTTGGACCTACGGTGTGAGTAAAACTTTAAAAATCTGAGCCCCCTCTGTGATTTCAGATAATTTAGTGTATTCCTAGCTTAAGTGTACTGATGCTAATGGTTTATCAAGCAGCAACTGTAGTTCATTCACAGGAAGGCTGGAATTCAGTCATGTCTCTCTCTCTCTCCCTGTACATTCTTAAGTACATTGAATACCCCAAATATGTATCACTTTAGGAAGGAAAGAATACTTATCACTGTCCTTTTTCATAAACCTGGAAGTAATGTCTTATATGTAATTTGGATATGCACCAAGACACATTCAGAACACATAAATTTATTTCTTTTCTTATCTTCTAGAAGTATATTAATTTTGGTAGCAATGGACAACTGTGTTTGCTTTAATGTAATGTTAGGAATACAATTACAACATTTTCATTTTAAGCACATTAGACACATTATTGTATTTGATGTCTTTTTGTTGATTGGCTAGGAAAGGTCATAGATTTTAGCACACAGTTTCTGCCATTATAGAGAATTGATTGTGTAACTCTGATACATTGTTTGAGGACAGAAAAGCACACTGGTAGTCCTTTCCCCTTGAATTTGGAAGACACTCTGCTTTCTTGCTCTAAAATTTCAAATTTTGCCGTTCCATTATTCATGACAAGCATGAAAGTCAACACATTTCTTCATTTTTTGCCCAGATACATGTCTTCAGGTTACCTAAAGCCTGTATGAATGCCTAAGGATGGGGTCACCAGATGTCTCATGAGTAGCGAAACAATAGTGAAGCCCTAGAGGAAATATTCCTGTGGTCAGACTCTGAGAATTCTCTGTCTTTAGTAGAATTAGGACACAAAGATCACATTTGTATAAATAGAACAACATAATTAAATGTTTGGTTAGCATAGTTATTTAATTTGTATTTATTTTTAAGGTACAACTATTCTAATACATTATAATAATTTATATCACACAGGCTATCTGCATTGAATCAGCTATTTACTGATATCAGTTGCAATATCTGAAACAAATGTAGAGTTTTTGTGACCTCCAGTTAATAAGAAATTTCTGTTTATTTTAATATCTTTCTCTTAGGATTGAAATCTCTTTTATAGTCTTTTTCTTCCTCCAGCCTTGTGAAAAATTACTACCAATATCCTATTTTCCCCTTGTTTAGAGACATAGAGTGGTGATCTATGTATCCCTTTCCATTCAGTGCACAGAGTCTGTCTGATGTTATGAAGCTGTTTCAGGGTAAGTCTGTTTAACAGAGGTGTCTGTGCATCCAACTTTATTGACAAGGACTCTAAGAACCCTCATCCATTATTATGGGTTTGATGGAGAAGTGTCAAGTTTGAAAGAGCACTTTGACCAAGCACTTTCTATTCTGAGGACGGTTGTCAAAATGAGAAGTAGCTCTTCTGCCTGTCGGCAGTGAAGAGGTTTGGAGATTTGAAATTCTCCACATGAGACGAAGGAAAAAGAGATTCCCATCAGAACCTGAAAAAAGTAGATTTAAGTAGCTATACTGATTTGTGACCTCCTTGCTTCACAGTGCTTCTGTTCCACTCCACATCTGGCTGTTCCTCTGCTGTGTGTGTATCATCATTCCTTCTCTTGTGAGAGTCTTCTGTCTTCTCAGCTGTCTGTGATCCAAAGCCTTCTTCTGATATAGCATCACTGCCTAATTTTGCTTCAGATTTCCAAGAAAACAGTTAAGTAATAAACTTCATTTGTAAAGGTCTGTATTGTATATAGACGTATAGATGAGGTCCATGCAAGATAAGGAAGCTGAGGCTGTGGTTAGAGTTAAGGCTTGCAACCAGGGCAGCTAGCTAGCAGCGCAAGTTTTTAAGAGGAAAAATATTAAAATGACAAATTATACAAGCATAAAGAAAAGAAAAAGGCACTTGGAAGACAGCAACTTAAAAATCATCCCACTACAGGGAACAGCAAAGGACAAGGCATTCCCCTCTTATAGACAACTGCTGCACAACCACAGCATTTTAGCAGGGATAAAGTGGGGTTAATGAGTCCCTTAATGCTTACCCTACTACCTAATGTTTTTATTTCACAATCGTTCTCAAGCAGGATTAATGAAGAATACAGGGAACTATAGACAGGAAAGTTAAAACTTTTATCTGTGACAAATAAATATAAATAAGTATAATAAAAAATAGAAATAGTGAATCAACGGATAAATATTTTATAATGGACAAGTCTCAGCCCAAGTCTTAAAATACAGAGACTATTACAAATGCAACAGTTCACTTGGATAGCTAACAGATATTCCGAAAACTTGTTCACCGAAAGCTTTTAAAGAAATAAAAGTGCTGTGAGATGAGAAGGAAGGTCCTCTTGTGTTCTGGTAACTCATTCAGAAATTAAGTGTGGGAATAAATAAATAAGCAGTTTCCTCAGTGCTGGAAGGGGTCCCAAAGGAATCTGTGTTAGACATTTTGTTATTCAACATTCTAACATAGGGGATTGAGTCTGCCATTAGCAAGCTTGCAGATGACACCAAGTTGGATGGGAGTGTCGATCTGCTGGAGGGTAGAAAGGCTCTGCAGAGGGACCTGGATGGGCTGGATCCATGGGCCAAGACACATGGCATGAGATTCAACCAGGCCCAGTGCCAGTCACTACGCTTTGGCCTCAATAACCCCAAGGAGTGCTGCAGGCTGGAGAAGAGTGGCTGGAAAGTGGACAAGAGGAAAAAGATCTGGGGGTTCTGGTCAACAGCAGCTGAACATGAGCCAGAGAGTACCCAGGTAGTCAAGAAGGCCAATGGCATCCTGGCTTCTATCAGCAATAGAGGGGGCAGGCGGACCAGGGCAGTGGCCGTNAGGTAGTCAAGAAGGCCAATGGCATCCTGGCTTCTATCAGCAATAGAGTGGCCAGCAGGACCAGGGCAGTGATCGTCCCCCTGTACTGGGCACTGGTGAGGCCACACCTTGAGTGCTGTGTTCAGTTCTGGGCTCCTCAATTCAGGAAGGGGCTGGAGCAGATCCCTGGAAGGGTAATGGAGCTGGTGTAGGGTCTGGAGCACAGGTCCTATGAGAGGTGGCTGAGGGAGCTGGGGCTGTTTATCCTGGAGTGAAGAAGGATCAGGGGAGACCTTATCACTGTCTACAACTGCCTGAAAGGAGGCGGTAGCCACCTGAGGGTCGGGCTCTTCTCCCAGGCAAGAAGCAATAGAAAAAGAGGACATAGTCTCAAGTGCCAAGGGAGGTTTAGGCTGGATATTAGTAAAAATTTTTTTCACAGAAAGGGTGATTAAACATTGGAATGTGGTTCCCAGAGAGGTGGTGGAGTCATCATCCCTGCAGGTGCTAAAGTATGAGTGTGGAACTTAGTGCTGTGGTCTGGTTGACATGCTGGTGTTCAGTCATAGGTTGGACTCAGTGATCTCACAGGTCTTTCCCATTGATTCTGTGATTCTGTCATTCATAAATAATATTGAACAAGGGTTAAATGAACACCAGGTCAGATGTAACATGACATAATTTGTGACAGTAAATCTGCTATCTCTATGTCAACATTTTCACACTACTTAACATTTCATCTATGCAACTGGTTATAGTCTCAAAAGAACTCTAGATTATGAAATGATTTAAAACTAGTCAGGATTTTTCACACAAATACGGGTTTTGACCTAATAGTGATCTTTTCTCTAAACTGAAACTTAAACTGGAAAAATAATCATTGGTTTCCATTTCCTATTTTTCACAAAAATGTTCTTCATGTCTTCTGTAGGTTACTTGCAAATACATTAAGATTAATGAAATGCTACATCCGACTAAATAAACAGAACCAATTTCATTTGGCATCATAGCAGATGTTCCATTTAGTTAAAAAATAAACTTGACAGGATAGCTAATAGTGACATTGCTAGGACCTGAGGTACTGTAAACCCAAGGTCAAAAACTTGTCTCTACTTAGAGATGTTCGTGAAACTCTCAATACCTTACCTCAATAAATAGCTTAAGCTGTGTTCAATGATACAAGTAGGAACACAATGAAACTCCCCTTCAGAGGGGTAAAAATTCTTGACTTCCTTTATGTTAACCAGAAACTATCTAAGGAAAACTTTGATGAAATTAATAGAGTTCTTTTAAAAGCAAAAAGAAAAGTTAATATAAGAAATTAGCATTAGCATTAAACATTATTTTGAAAATTAAAATTTAAAAAAACCCCAGTTTTATGTCTAGAAAATCAAAGAGAAGCTAGTAAATAAGTGAAAAATATTTCCAAGTAAATTTTAAAATAATTCAAAGCAGATGAAATAAACATAAAGGTGAAAGTATGCAATGTGCAAGAAGAAGAACCCTGGAAATTACAGGTCTGTTAGTCTCACTTCAGTGCTTGGTAAAGTTATGGAAAAGATTATTCTGGAAGGTATTGAAAAACACTTGAAAGCCAATGCAGACACTGGTCACAAACAGCACGGCTTCATGAGAGGGAAGTCCTGCTTATCAAACCTGATATCCCTTTGTGACAAGGTAACCCATCCAGCTGATCAATGAATGAGAGTAATGTAATCTAACAGTAATCTTTTTTGGATTTCAGTAAAGTTTTTGGTACTGTCTCTCCTCCAGGACAGATCTGTACAGGATCCTTCTGGAAAAAATGTCCAGCAGTCAGCTGGATAAACACATCTTGTCATGGGTGAGCAACTGGCTCATGGGTCAGACACAGCCATGGTTCCATTACACATGGATTATAGGGAATGGGGTGACTTTAGACCGGTGAGCTATCACTAGTGGTGTTCGCAGGGCTTCGTACTCAGCCCTGTGCTCTTCAACGTCTTCATAAATGACTTGGATGCAGGACTTGAAGGGATACTGAACAAGTTCACAGAGGATACAAAACTGGGAGGAGCTGTTGTCTACCTCGACGGCAGAGGGGCCCTGCAGAGAGACCTTGAAAAGTCAGAGGGCTGGGCAATCACCAGCCATATGAAGTTCAACAAGGGAAACTGCCGGATTCTGCACCTAGGATGGGGCAACCCTGGATGTAGAGACACACTGGGGAATGAGAGGCTGGAAAGAAGCACCATGGAAAGGGACTTGGGGGTCCTGGCTGATGGCGAGTTGAACATGAGTCTGCAGTGCCCTGGCAGCCAGGAGGGCCAACTCTGTCCTGGGTGGCATCAGGCACAGCATCGCCAGCCGGGCAAGGGAGGGGATTGTCCCACTCTGCTCTGCACTGGGGTAGCCTCACCTCAAGTGCTGGGGGCAGTTTTGTGTGCCACAAATTAACAAACTAAACTATTAGAGAGTGTCCAAAGGAGAGCCATGATGGTGAAGGGCCTTGAGGGGAAGTTGTATAAGGAGTTGCTGAGGTCACTTGGTCTGTTCAGCCTGGAGGAGACTGAGCGGAGACCTCACTGCAGCTACAACTTCCTTGTGAGGGGAAGAGGAGGGGCAGGCACTGTTCTCTTCACTCTGGTGACCAGTGGCAGGACCCAAGGGAATGGCCTGAAGTTGTGCCAGGGCAGGTTTAGGTTGGATATTAGAAAAAGGTTCTTAACCCCTTCAGAGGGTGGTAGGGCACTGGAACAGGCTCCCCAGGGAAATGGTCACAGCATCAGCCTGACAGAGCTCAAGAATTGTTTGGACAGCCCTCATGCATGTGGTGTGATTACTGGGGATGGAGCTGTGCACGGCCAGGAGTTGGGCTAATGTGTTAATGTGTCAGTGGCTTATCTAGTTCCCATATTAACATTTTAGGAGTATTCTTTCAGACAGGAAATTTGGTACAGGACTTTCATTAGCATAAATATAGAATTTGTTATTACAAACAGGATTTAAATCTAGAAATTCATGTCTTGTGGATTTTCAGTATAATGTGTTACAGTGAGCCATTTAACACTTGATAATCATTTCAGTCTGAACTTGTAAACAACATGGGGCAAAAACTGAAAGGAAAAATGAGAAATAAAAGAAGAAAAAAAGCAGTTGGATTGTTAACTCAGCCAAAGTTGAAAGCTGACATTTGAGCTCCAGCTGATGTAAATGGGATGCTCTCTAGTTTCTGCAATTACATTTATGAGCAGCAGGAAGAGCAGAAAGACATGTGATTATTATTTTGGCTGTATTTTGGTTAGGTTTGACAGGGTGTCATGAAGGACAGATGGGACCAGGAGCTGGGAGCCACAGGGCCTTCCCAAGGCATCAGGACAGGCTCTTGCAGAGTGAATTTCACCACCCCAGCAGGGCGTAAGAAGAAGGATCACTGCCCTGCACCTGTTGGCTACACTCTTGCTATTACCACATGGGGTTTATTTGTTTACCTTTACTAGCAGGGTAAGTGGCTGTCTCATGTTCGATCTGTAGCATGTTAGAACTTCCAGGTCCTGTTCTGCAGAGCTGTTTTCTATCCAGCTGACCCCCAACCTTTGTGCGGATTCAGGACTTTCCATTTGTGTTTACTGAACTCCATAAAGCTCCTGTCAGCCCATTTCCACAATTTGTTGGGATACTGAAGCTCTGCTTTCCAGAAAAACCTCCTTCACCAAGCTAGTGTCACCTATCAGCTGTGCATTCCATTATCCAAGCCGTTACTAAAGTGTTAAACCTTCTCGATTTCAGTCTCACTCCTGAGGAACAGCACTAATGAGCAACTAAAACCCACCAGTTAGACATCATATAACTGATTACAACCATGTGAACCCTGAGGTCCTGTTTTCCAGCGAGCTGGAATGGTCTACCTATCCATCTGATATCAGATTTTCTAGCATGCAGACTATATCTGTAATAGGATAGCTGGTCTGTATGTGCATGACAACAACACTCTGCTTGCAAGATCTACACATTCTTAACTATGAAATGGACTTGCCTTTGGAGACATGAGGACAACGTGGTGACGGCATACCAAGCATGCACAGTTGTTCAGGAATATAAACATTTGACACTGGATTTTGGGGGAAAGAAATTCTGGGTTGTTCCTGGCAGGTTCTTGCTGTTATATCCATTATGGAAAGATCTGTTTGGTCCAAATTAGCTAAGACAAATCACAAGTATTTCAGCCTTTTATGAGGTTTTCCTCTATTTTAAGTTCAAACTGAAGAATTTACGAAACTGTGACTTGGGCAGACATTCAGGACTTCAAGCATTTCATCAGATAAACTTCATCCTTAGCAGTGCTAAGCACTGTATCGGTGTAACCAGGTGATTATAAACCAGCAATGCACCACTGTGTCAATCAAGACCAACAGTGTTCTGAACTGCATCTGGGGGAGTATTTCCAGCAGTTCAAGAGAAATGATCCTCTCCGTCTCTCTTCAGTACTGATGAGGCCACATCTGGACTGCTGGATCCAGTTCTGATCTTCCCAATATAAGAAAGAGAGGGAATTTACTGGAGCAAGTACAGAGAAGGGCTGCAAAAATGATTATGGGACTGAAGCACTTAGCTTAGAACATTGAGAAAGCTTAATCATATTTAAAACAACATTTAGAATTACATTAAGAACCCCCTTAAACATGTCATGAAGCCATAAAAGCAGGACAAGCACTTGTTGTGTATTATTAACGGGGTTCTCCATGTTAAACTAATCATATTCATATACTGTATTACACTACCCAAAGTTCTCAAATTACCCACAAGTAATTTAATATACTTGAATTGTATGTCTACAAGCACTGCCAAAATCCATTAGCATTCTTTTCATTGAATAGGAGGTTATACAGGGCAATATGATAAAATATGCCTTAAAATGAAATCTTCCTTTAGAATGTCAAGTGGATATATACCAGAGACGACATATTGGCTCTGTGATTTAAATGATGGATTCAAGAATATGATGCTGCAGTAGGGCAAAAGTTCTTAGATCACTGATGAAAAACTTCATGTCAAAAGGCTTGTACAAACCTTATGGGTACTGACCCACAGTGACAGCAGCTATCATCAGCTTTTGCTGTATCTTGCAGGATGGAACAGAGAGACTCTTCCTCTAAGAACAACTTTCTCGTCACTTTACAGCATACCAAGGGAATATATTAGTCATTGCCAGCATTCAGAATGTGTGTTTGGCAATATTTCAGTAAGTACCAGACATCTTATTAAGGAAAAAGAGTTCATGTTAAAAATTTCATTTAGATGAAAAATATTTTAATAACTATACAGTTATATATATATATACATATATTCTAAAGCTTTGTTGTCATTAGACCTATCAAGAAAAAAATGAAGAAAATAGAATATAGAAACGGAGAATTGTTCAGGTTGGAAAGGACCACTTGAGATCATCTGGCTCAGTCCCACAGGTCAAGGCATCTATTATTGTGACAACCACAGTAATCATATTTTTCTCCTTTGTTCTGCACAAATACAATTCTCTGACACAAATTTCCTCACTTTTTTACTGTGTCTGTCAAGTCCACCAGCATTATCAGCTTGTAATCCTCATGATTCTGTCTCAGGACATGACATTCAATCCTCTGCTTAAACCATGTATTTTCATGAAAGGAAAATTTTGTTCTCTATGCATTAATAAAGAGGTCTGATACAAGGGATACAGAAGAACATTAGCATTTTTTATGATCTGCAGTGTAGCTTCTCTTGAAGTGGGACTCATGCTAGAGGAAAACACATAAAATCAGTTGACTTTAAATGAAATTCTAATAACAAAATGTAAATGTCTACATTTTTGATAGCCATCCAAGGTCTCAATTATTTTAACATATGCCACCACTTCCCTGGGCACAAACCACACAGCACTAGTTAGGAATTGTTCCCAATAAGTATTTTGGACATGTCAGCAGTTGGTGTGATGAAAAAGCATGTTTAGTCATGCAAGCATGAGCAGAGCTGTGTCAGTTAGACACAGAGACAAGGACAAATTCTTACTTTGCTTCATTTGCTGGTGCACACACTCAGCTCCTTTAAAATTGTTCATGTAGTGCCTGTAATATAGAAATACAACAACTTCAGGGAAGACTTTCATTGGCTGTCTTGTTCATTAAGCACGTAAGTAATTGCTATTTTCATGTTTCTGATGATAAGAACAAAAAAGGTCAGAAAGCAGATATGTCTGAAAATATTAAGGAAAAGGGGACAGATCTTGTCTTTATTAGAAACTGTTTATACTATATCAGCTCTCAAGTAATTTTCATGAAAATTATGCATGAAAAAAAGCCCAAGGAACTAGAATGCTTTTTCTAAATATTCACAAAGGAGAATTATATACAATTTGCTTGATATTCAACAAACCCAGAGGAGCAAGCACATGAGTTTCAAATCTGCTAAACTGGATGAAGTTCTGATATCTGTAAGACTGGTTAGGATTTTACAGATGTTTAAAAATCCGTTACATTGAAAACTAAATTACAACTGCATTACAGTAAGTGGTTAAAATCTCATGTTCTAGCAAATAAGAGGTTTCAGAAGGTCTAGATTTTAATTTTTGGTTCTGAGTTCAATGAATAACACCCCTTTGCTCCTTACCCTTGCCCATCTGACCAGTCAGCAAAGGTTAAGGTTCATTCTGCTAGCGTCATCTTATCACAATAAGTCAAAGACTGTTTCCACACTGAAGTCTGAATAAGGCTTTCTAATACCTTTGGTGAGGATTCGCACAGTACTGCCCGATGGTAAAGCAGAACTAGAGCTTAAAGAGGGCAGCAGGGACCTTACAAAAGATCTGAAAGAGAGGAAATGCCACATGATCTAGTTGGAAGTAGCAGAGGGATTTTAAAAAATTAATATGGATGTGGCATTAATATTTGAGTACTAAAGATGTGATTGTTAGCAATTCTGAGTAAGAGCTGAATGAATTGGAAACACTTAGCACTGAAAAGAGCTTTGATAATACTAGTCATAACTAGAAACAATGAATAAAAAAATACTAAATAATTTCTTTCAGAATTTACTGGCATGACAAATGTAAATATACTGTGAATTTTAAGTATTTTTGTAAGAAAAATGTATGTGAAACCTTCTCAGAATAAATCCTACAACAGGAAGATATGCCAATTTAGCCAACCCCAAACAGCTTGGCAAAGCCAAGAATGCCACAGGATTCTGGTCAACATCCTGCTGACAAAAGCCATTAGTGGAATTCATACGAGCCTGACAGTTAAATCTTGCGGAATGACAGAGTGTTTAAGTGTTTGTATGCAATGTTTAGAAGGAAGAATTAAGCTGTTATTGGAAATTTTAGGTTGAGAGATTCAGTTTGGAGCTCCTGCTCAGATACTGATATTCCTAAAGTATGTAGAGCTGATAAGTTTTTTAACACACAGGGTTTTTAACTTAATGATTGCATGAAGTTTGCTTAATATCTTGTACTATAAATAAATTAAACTTTTTTTTGTCTGGCAACCAGTTATCACAAACTAATTGCAATTGCAATAAATAATAATAGTGTGCATTTTAAATGTATAATGGAAATTAGTGTCTCAAATAAAGTAGTTGGAGAAAAATTTAAAAACCAGGAAAATTCATCTATTAGGGAATGTCTCATGACATTGTCTAATTTATATGCATGTATGCATGTATGTTATATGTATACTATATATATGAATCTATAACAAAAATATTCACAGACATCTTTTAAGAAATCATGATAAGAATGGCAAAAAATCCTGTTAATAACTGCTTGAGGTCTATTACCGAGAAGAATTAACATAGTATTTAGTAAAGTCTTCTGGCCTTTTGGGTTGGGTTTTGCAAAGCAGAATTGCAGTTTTCCTATCACGTGAGAATTAATGATGTAGATTCTAAAGGCCACTAAAGAACAAGTAGTATACAGCAGGGAAAATGTTGTATCATAGACAGTTGAGATAAACATTTACAATTGTATAATCTGGACAATTTATATAACAGAGTCATGTAAGAGTTGGTTGAGACAATTACTGTTATTATTTTTTTTTCATAGTTTTTAATCCTGAAGAAAAAAAAATTAAAAATTCAGGCCTTGAAAAAGTAGTGTTGTTTCTCAGCGCTAAAGAAAAGTTATCAAAGACAACCAGATAGTTCAAGGCAACATAGCCTGGTTTGAGTTTCAAGGAAAAAAATAAAGAAAAAAGTGCTAGGAGATTTTATTCGTAGAGAATTAAAGGATTAAATCATAGGTAATGTCAATCAATGAAAATAGGTCTTATCAAACAAACTGGATTCCCTTATTTCAATTTAGAAATATATTTGGTAATGATAACTGCACTGATGGAAACATCTTCCTTTAACGTATTTGTAACAAAGTACCATATATTATATGGAGTAAAGACTAGCAGTACTTGAAAACAGCAATGCGAACATGAAGTGGAATATAAACCAGATGACACATCATGATAGATGAAACACAATTTCTTACGTGAGTTTCTACTGACATTCCATAGGCATAGTAACTTCCATCATTGTTCAATGTTTAATCAATGAACCAGAAGTAAACACAAAATCACTGCCAGTAAAATGTGCAGATGAGGAGACTGAATGAATGGTAAATGATGAGGAGATATGAGTCTTGAAGCACTGAGCCAGTTCTAACAAAAAGAAGTTGATAATCAAATTCTGGATCAGAACTGTGCAAAAGGGGGGAATTGGCTGTCTGAACTGTAGAGTGATAATGCAACATATAAGAGAAATCTATCTTTTTTTTTTTCCCCTGGATATGCCACCAGAGCCCTGAAACACTGCCTGCACTTGTCACATTTGTAAGAAAACTTTAAATTTTTAGAAATATTGAAAGAGATAAATTAAATGCCAGGAGAGCACACAAGGCTTGTAGGAAATGCTGCAGAAGAATTCAGAACTCTATTTCTTTATCTTAGTGGAGGTATGACTGGAAGATGACTGGGTTACAGTGACTCAGCATCTTCATAGATGGAGTATGCAAGTATTGATGGAGTCCTGATTGCAGAAAGGCATATCAAAAATCAGTAAGTGGATATTAAAACACGCCTTATTTAAACTAGAAATCTAATACATCGCTCTTAAAAGTGAGGGCAATCCTTTTAAAAATATAGTCATGAGTTTCTTACAGTCTTTATTCATATCTTCATGTCAAAGTAGGTCGCAGGTATTGCCAGGCAAAATATTAGACAAGATAACATCCTGTCTCAAAAATCTGTGAATTTCTCACAAAAATGCACACCGATAGCTACGGATTCTAATAATGAAACTGTATTTTTGCATGTATGTCTTTAACGTACAGACTTTTTTTTTTTACTACAGGTATTTGGTGGCTGCATAGCACATGTTAATCATCGCTTCTCATATTCCTTCTCATAACTTCATTGTCTGATTCCGAGGTCAGACACTCTTAAAGTAGCTTCTACAAATTAAATTCCTCTAATTTGTACAGAAATGTGTGAACAAAAAAACCTGTGGCAGTTATCCCAGACTGAGACGTCAGCCAAGCTATGCAGAACAGAAGTAATTGCCTTTTCTTAGTAAGATGTCAAACCTTTTAAAACAACAAACACACACAGGAGGTCTATTCATTTTTCCATACAGAGGATATTAACACAGATAGTTTCCATTACTACCAACAAAATAAGCATGTAAGCCTTCTACATACTGTATTTATGGGATTAAAAAGATCTCTGCTGGTTTTGCCTTCAATGATATATTTTTCTTTTAGAATTTTTATTGTTGGTGCACATGGGGGACTTTGGATGTAGCTGTTAAGCACAGCAGAGCCCTTTACCTCATTTTAAATTGTTTGATTGGGGAATTAGCACACACCTAATACTGGTGGCTAATGTAATTGAAATAACGACACAACTCTTGCATTTAAAAGGAGGAATATACTCCCCATTCTATCCTACTTTTAAAATAGTGCATTAAATTTTGCTAATTTTCTTTTCTATATAGAGATCAATGAGATCTGTCAGTGGTGGCCTGTTACCCCTTTGCCAGAACAAACTCACTTCCCCACTGAGGTTTTATGATTTTCATTTGTTGAACTGGTGCAGTGTTAGCTAACAAAGAACATAACTCCACTGCCACTAATCAGCGAGGCAATTTAGGCAACTGCTCTGAGTGGGACTACCAGTGCCTCTCTGCCAACTGGTAACTACATTTTTACCTTATTTTGAGACACGCTGCTAGAAATGAATCAAGTTTCCTTTCTGATCTTTATCAGACAAGAATATCCACTTTAAAAAAAGGACAGAATATGATCTCACAAGTCTTTATTAGAAAATATTTTGGCTAGCTTGATGATATCCACCTCTTAATATTTGTCTTTTCTTCTTTTTTCTTTTCCTTTTTTTTTTTTTTTTCTTTCCCATCCTACAGTGAGATAATGCCTTTAGACTGGGAAAGTTAAGCTTATAGGCTCTTCTACAGTCTCTGAAGAAAAATGGGTACATTGTTGTTGATTCATAACACGTCTCCAACTTCAGTGCAAATAATCATCTTGGAAAAATCCTGTTGGGAAGGCTGAATGAACTCAGCCTCTCTCCTAGTGCAAACTAGCTCTGTGAAGTTCTTTCTCTTCTTCTCCCTGGATGGCAGACAGATATCCCAGCTAAGAATTTAGTCATCTCATCCTCCTTATAAAAGAAGTATAGCCTAGATAAGCTTCCAACTCCTCTGTTGGATGTTTAAAGATATATAGAATCAATTTGGTCTCAAAGCACACTAAAACAGTAAAGGACAGATACTGGAGGGTTACTTTTTTCCCATATGTTTCAACATTTTAGGAATTTTAAAGCCATTTCCTCATTAATAATGAATTAAATATACTGTACCTATGCAAATATCTAAATATATAGAATAGCTGAAGTTCAATAAACATGCATTTTTCGTTAGAGAAGCAACATTCATATTTTAGGCTAAATGACATCAACAGTTCTGTTTATATCTCATTTTATATTTGAATGTCTTGTTAAAAATAAAGATAGGTGCTGTCCTGGACAGAGCTCAGCTGACAGGCTCTTTTGTCTTAACATTTCAACATTATTACCATAATATCACGTTTGTATATGTGTCAGGTGTCATAGTTTAAAGAAATATAAATGCCTACCAAAACAAAATGTGTACAGGCAGACTGTGATGACAATGACAAGGCCAAGAAAATTGAAATTGTTATGTTTGAATGAATATATATAGTGCTTCTTTCCAAGAGGTCTTGTAAAGTTAATGAACAGTTATGTACCCCGCTGGGTTTTTAGCTTTTTTCCTGGTTTTTTTGTGTCTTCTTTCACTGAATGGGATAATTCATACCTAGAAGAGCAAACAAAGACTATTGCCTCAATATAGCAAACAGTCTTTTCCTAAATACATAAAGACATTCAGAATCTACTTTCTCTATTTTCTTGTTAGAAGGATGCTCTCTGTGCTAAGACAGCATCTGTGCTTAAACACTTCACTGTGCCCATCTCAGATTCTGCAACCAAGATGAGTGCACTCTGCTGTATTTCCACTTAAGCTGATCCTTGTCTTGAGACTTATTGAAATATATTCTTGACTTACACAATTTCGTTTTAAATGTAATTAAAAGAGATACAGTTCCAGCATGTTGGTTGTTAATTAATATTTTATGCCAATACTTTTATATTTCAGAAGAATGGAAATATATTAAATATTGACTAAAGCAGTCATTAACAATGAATGCTTTTTTTCTGCTGAGGCAAATATTTTATAATAAAGAATGCAATACGACACATTATGCTCTATAAGAGCTGTGCCTATTAAGAGTAAATTTACAGCTTCTCTTGAGCAAGTGTAATGTCCACAAAGTGTCTGTGTGAGAAAAGGAGGAGAGGGAGGATTAAGAAGACACTAATTTTATTTTTCACCATTCCAGCTGTATATTTGTCTTTAAGATACCAAAAGTGAGTGTTTGAGGAATTAAAATGTCCTTTTGTACTCTACAGAAGACAATAAGCCTGGCATTCCACTTGCTCTTGTCCTGGATGACCGGACAAGAAAGGATGAGACAGTAGGACAAGACAGTAGAGAGGATGTTTCTACTTTCTGCTGCTTGAACATTTTTCCATTACTCTTTTCCATTTTAGATTCTTTGCCTTTTGTTCCTGCTGCTAAGTGTAGAAGACTATGTATAAAGAAAGAAAACAGGGTGGTAGAGATGATAGTTCCTGTAACATTTACTTGTTTTAAAACATGGATTTGTTTTGTGACATTGACATCAAACTTTAATTCTGACATTGTTTCTAGGTCAACATGGGCATCTGGAAATGTTTCGCCAAAAGGAAAGAGAAGATAATGGAGATTTTTTTCCCAAAGCTGATCCAATATAAACTGGTAGGCATAGGAAAATGTGCTTGATCAGCAGTCGTACTCTGCTGCAGTGAGTACCAACTTCTAACAGTTTTTTGATCGTAGAAAACCTTGTTATTTCCTCCCAGCAGAATATTCTTCACCATTGCTGTATTTCATAATCAAAACAGCTTAGTGATCAAAGGGAGCCATTTTCATATCTGACATAGAAGTTTTTACCATTAATGCATGAAAAAGCAGTTATTGTTGAACACTTCTTTCCTTCTGAAAGAGTACTTTGAGCAGAAAGGAAGGGGTTACTTTTTTTCAAATGAATTTTTTAGGGGCAGTACCAACATCTCTATCACTTTTTTCTGGAGACAGGCTGAAAGCATGCAGTTTGCATAACCAAAAACAGCTGTGGTCCAAGTACCATATTTCCCATTAAACTCCCCTTTCTTGACACCTTCAGTGCCAGGTGGAAACACTGCTAAATATTTTTATCTCACATGTTGCTTCTTCATTACAAATGCTGAGATTTCAACTCTTCCATCCTAATTTTCTGTTTCTATTTCCTTGGTAGTGAACACTAGATTGCAAACTTTGTAAAGATGACATCCACTCTGGCTGCTCAATGAAAGCTCGTAATACCCTCACAAAAATCCAACAAAGTTAAAACTTTAATGTGAATGGATCACTCAAGGTGGATGAACTGGATGGTTTGCAGTAAGGTTTAATTAAAGGTAAGATTATACTTTAATGCAAAAGAAAGAGTGGACTGCATGTCAGGAAATTTATATGTAAACTAGAACATAAAACGAAAATTTATTCTCAAGTGAAATGTTTCAAGAATCATTGCATGACTAAGTTAAAGTAAATTATGCAAAGCACAGACTGTAGGGAACAATTTTGCAAATGAATTTTTATCTCTAATTTCCCAGGCTAAGAATATCCATGATACCAGCAAATCCTGTGTAGGGAAAGTGACAATTCCACGATGTTCTTTTAATGGATCATTATTTTTATAGTTCTCTGGAGCACACTTAACAAACAAGGGATTCTATCCTGAAACCATTAAAGGATATTTTTACTGCTTAGGATATCTGTCCATGATGGATCTAAAAAAAGAGTCAGAAACACTGAAAGGTAGAACTGCCAATTTTTTCAGCCCTGATCAGTCCAGATCACTGGACAGAAACCAATTTGCCATTAAACGTCATTGAAATAAGAATTATCTTGTTGTTTGTTCATTTTCAGACAATAAGATAGATTTAAGATGAGGTGTTTTGCTCTTGTAGGTTATGCTACTGTAAAATTATGAGACGTTGCAGTTGTCTGGAAAAGAGTGCCCCTAAAAAGTAATGATATGGATATCTCCCATCAACATGAAGCATTTGGAACTTTCAAAGCCTTAAGGAGAAAGGGATACTTTGAAATATTTAAACTTTTTTACAGCACAGACTATTCCAAGGAATTTAGTTAGCTCCTGGCCCTTGCTTATCCCAACCATCTTCATAGGCTGAGAACTACATAAACTTTCAAGAATTACATTCCCTGGAAGAATAAAGAACTCTGGAAGACACAAGCAACACTTCACATACACAAAATCTTTGGATATAAATTAAAAGCAGAAATGAACTGATTCATGCTGATGGTTAAAAAATAAAAAATCAATTTATTTTCTAATTTTTTCTAGGTTTTGGATATTTTAACACAGATAACAATCAGATCTTTAGTGTTTTCCAGTTTTCTGTGTCTATATTCTGCTACAGCATCCTGTGATAATTGTGCAGAAAATAAATTAAAGTAAAAGCAGATCATGTTGAATAAGATCTAAAAATCAACAATGCCAGAATTTACTATGCACACTTGCCTACCTACATGTTAGATAGTACTCATGTTTTAACACTGTGCTTTGTTTATAGAAAACAGCAGGTTTCCCTTTGGCATAGGTTTTTCTGCGCTAAGAAAACTAGATTTTCTCTTATAATGCTTTTCATCTTCTGATCATCTAGTATACTTCATCTCATTTCTTTAATTCATTGCTAATAGTATCACAAATCTTTCATGGTATAGACATAAGTGAGTCCTAGATATATTCCCTTCTAGGTCAGACTTGATTCAGATTCATTTGACAGTCACTCACAGACCACAGATAAGAAAAGTAATTAAGCTGATATTGAAGACATGTATGCTTTGAAGCATCTAATCAAAAGCTATTTTTGTTCTCTGAAGTTAATTTTAAGCTAGTCTGATACTAAGCTTGAGATCAAGTGTAGAAAGAAGGATCTTGTGTCTACTCTTAATGCAGCATAATAATCAATTGTCAAGATGCAAGTGAAAGCAGAACTACTCACATTCTTAAAAGTCAAGCTTAATTTATTCAAATGTGACTTTTCTGCTTCAACCAGTTGGAGATGTAGCTCTCAAGGGTATAGACCTTGTTTAGCATTATTAAAAGTAAATGTTTGATTTTCATAAGTCTCTCTTTACTTTCGTACAGAGAAAAAGTGAAAATTCTCTGTAGAAGATAGGAACGGATGAATAGGAAATATGCTTCCATGGCCTCCTAGACATACTTATATTTCAAGTAAATAGTAAGGGAGATATGTAGGAAGATCATTGTTTTTGTCATCAAATTCATTTCAATGGTTTTGTTGTTGTTTCTTTTTTTTTACTGGGAAAAATAGTGCTATTCCTGAGTCTTCTTCACCTAAGGCATTTTAAGGAAACAAACCACCAGACTTGGGATGACTATCAGCTCCCAGAAGAGAAATATCCACTACTTCTAGCTTCCATTAAGATGCCACTAATCCCACAGTAATAGTTATTGAATAGTAATACAAGCCCAGATTTCCCACACATCTCCCAAACACCCCTCCCACCAGTTCAATTCAGGCTGCTCTGGAGACGAGCGTTTTTAAGCATACCATAATCAAAGAGTTTGTTTGGTGGCTTTTTTTTGTTGTTTGTTTGGGGTTTTTTGTTTGGTTTTTTTTGTTTGTGTTGTTTGATTTTAATATTTACTATGGATTTCCCCCCTCTCTTAATTAAGATTTAGTGCATTGTCTCTTTTCTTTTCTTTTCTTATTTTCTTTGTACTCTTTCTAGTTTGTACATAATGTTATTGACATTTAGAAAAGGATTCAGATGCCTTCATATAGATTCACAAGCCAAGACAGTCATTTTTGTGTATTTAAAGCATTGGGATTGGCCTGGTATGATAATGTGGTGCAAAAATTCTAGGGCATCTGCATCATTTTGAAGCACCAGAAATTTCAAAGTTTTTAAAGTTCTGTCAAAATCGTGTCTAGGCAAGTGAATGCCAAGATGATAGAATAATAGAATCTTTTAAGTTGGCAAATCCCCTTAAGATGACTGAGTCTTACCTTGAACCTGACTGCCAAGTCCACCACTAAGCCATGTCGCTAATCACCACTTTTATATTCTCCCAGGCACAGTGACTTAACCACTTCACTGGGTAGCCTGTTACAGTGCTTGTTAATAAAACCCAAATAACAATCATTTTCAGTGCTGTTTTCTACCTTATTGTGCATACACAATCTTTAAAAAGAAGTGATTATTTAAGCTGATGTTTTCCCATCACTTTACCAGCCAGACTGAGAGAATTTTCATTCTGCCAACTATGACTAGTCCAGTGGAGCTTTAGCACTTTCTCTACTGTCTCTGTATTTTCTGCATAGAAAATTTCTTTGTCTTCAGAATGACTCAGCGACATGCTTCTTCAGAGTATAAGGAAAATAACTGAAGAAAATATAGGATGGTAGGAAGTCATGTCTTCTCTGATGTGGGAAATAATTTGTAAAAAAACCTATGGAACCTCTTACCTGTATTATAACACCTTTTCATGTATTTGTCTAACTAGAGGGTAAAACCTTGCTAAGCCTCTTTGGTGATCATTTTATAGAACTTCTTTACAGAGAAAGTGAAATAACCTGAATATATGGCAAAAAAAAATCATATATTCATTGAAAGTAGGAAATCAATGTCTTAGAGCTGTACTAAGGAGCTGTGTTTGAAACTGTCCCTCTGAAACTTTCTGCTTATTATACTCTGATTTAAACAAGTTGACTGATAGTTTTTAAATATATTGCATGAGTTCATTGCAATAACCCTATTGCCACTGAAGTAATTTGAAATGAAAATACCCTACAAATATGCATTGCACTCCATAATACATTATCGTGAAATGATACTTTAAGAGTCCAGTATTACAGTGTGTTTGTATCCAGACTGGTATTGAAGGCAAGTTAAACCAAGGAAATTATTCTGATTTTGTTTAATTTAGGATGTCAAGTTCACTATTCACTTTTTACTTCCAGACTTATTTTTCAAAAATATAAGCATCTGAGTGAGTCTAAAGGGAATGGCACGAAACTAGATCTGTGATCTTGCACTTCATAGCTTAGTATACATGCCTATTTCCAGATACACACTAATGAAGTGAGAAACTGCAGAATTTTATAATTACAGTATTTTTTGCAAGCCTGCATAATCTCAAATGTTAGTATTCTGGGTCAATGAGAATGTGAAACAAAAGAGGCAAATGATCTTGTTACACGATCTTCCTGTCATTTAAATACAAATATGCTGTAGTCCAGGGTAACTTTAAAATGTTTAAAACTATATTGCTCAAAACTACTTCACTTGGTCAGAAATACCACTTGTCTAAAAACACAAATTTAACTTCTTTGTTTAATGAGTGTCTGATTTAACTTCTGAATTCTCATATTCAGAGACAACTTGATTTTAATTCCTGTGTTGATCATTTATGTTCACTGAAACATTTCACCCAGAGTTTCTAAGATCACCTCAATTTTTTTCTGCTTACATATTTTTCTGAATTCACAATGGAATGAAGAGACAAGTAAATATTTTGTTAGATATAAGTCTTAACTAGATATTAATATTGGCAGTGAAGAAAAAAATCTTGCAGGCAGGATTGGAAAGGTAATTCAAATATAATGAAAACTTTTACTTCTTCAGCATCATACTTGTGAGAGCAGAAAACAGAGTCATAATCAGTGGCACTATTCATATACACAGAGCTGTGCTGATTTCACTTTTTTGATGTGATGAAAAATAATAGATTTCATATCCATCTACAGGCAACAGCTTATTTTACTAAGAAAATAATCTGTATCCAAAATATCCAGTCTATAACATAAACGATCATATAGCGTATTGATGAGAAAATGACGACAGAAGTTTTTTGAAACGTGGCACTCGGAAATGGTGAAAAAAACCTGTTTGATAAAAAAAACCACCCAATCAACCAAAAAAAAAATTATTATTCCACTTGGGTCAGCAGAATCCTGACCACAAATACTGTCTGGGTGGAGAATGGAGGGAGAGCAACCCTGCTGAGAAGGACGTGGAGGTGTTGGTGGGAGTAGATGTTCTCTCAGGTCCCTTCCAACCCAAACCATTCTATGATTCTATGGCTTTATGATTTTCTGAACTAATTCAAACCCTCTGCTTAAAGCACGGTTAAATAGAGTGGTGAAAATTCTAGTTAGATTTTGAATTTTCTCAGAAATTAAGACTCCACATCTCTTGGCAATCTGCTTGAGTGGCTGAAGTGCCCTCACTGTAAAAAAAAGTGTTTTCCCCTGTTCAGATGGAATTTCATGTTATGATGAGCTCTGCTGTGACCTAATCCAAAGGCCCAAAGGATGATTATACTAATAGATATACAATTACATTGTTCTAAAACATTATTTGAATGGCATTTTATAAAAAGTACTATAGCACCTGGACCAAAGAAGGATGACTGTGTACTCAATTAACTCAACAGAAATTTTCTGGGCATTTTAAAGTGATGGTTGTAGACTAAGGGAATGATACGGTGGTGAGGCACTGGAACAGGTTGCTCAGACAGGTTGTGGAGTCCTCATCCCTAAAACTGTTCAAGGCCAGGTTGGAAGGGGCTCTGAGCAACCTGGTCTAGTGGACAGTGTCCCTGCAGATGACAAGGGATTTGGAATTGGAAGATCTTTAAGGTCTCTTCCAGCTCAAGCCACTCTATGATAGCTATGGGTCTATCAAAGGGTAGGAAGAGAGGGCTGAATGAAGATCTATTGCATAACATGGGACCCTAGCATGATGCAAATGGAGTGGGACAAGGGGTGTAGTTTGTACTGATTTTGTTTTTGATGGAGGTAATTTTCTTCATAATAACTCATATGGTGCTATGTTTTGGATTTGTGAGAAAAACAGTGTTGATAGCACACCAATGTTTTAATTGTCACTGAGCAGTGGTTTCACTCTGTCAAGGTGTTCTCTGTTTCTCACTGCACCCCTGCCCCCCACAGTGAATGGGCTGGGTGTGCCCGAGAAGCTGGAAGGGGACACAGCCAGGACAGCTGACCCCAGCTGACCAAATGGATATCCCATACCACGCGGCAGCATGCTCAGCATGGAGAGCTGGGGGAAGAAGAAAGGAGGATGTTTGGAGTGTTGACATTTGTCTTCTCAAATCACCACTACACATGATACAGTTCAGTTTTCCTGGGGATGGCTGAACACTGGCCTGACAGTGGGAAGTAATGAATGAAATCCTTATTTTGCTTTGCTTGCATATAGCTTTTGCTTTACTAATTGATTTGTCTTTATCTCAGTCCATAACTTTTCTGACTATTACTCTTCTAATACTCTTCCCCATCCCTCCAGGGGCAAGTTAACAAAGGCCTGGAGAGTGTTCAGCTTCCCACTGGAATTAATCCACAACACTGTACGAGAAATTTTTAAAAGAAGTTTTTTTCTCCTTTGCTTTCTTCCTCTTTCCTGTTCAATATCACGTCATTGACTCAAGGATCCACTTTTACTGTGAAGTACACAGAACTCAGCTTAGCCAAAACTTCTCTGTATAGCACAATTGACCTTAGCTGTCCTAATTGTACGCTTGAATGGCAGGTGAGGTAGATATATAAAACATTCATGTGTTTTTCTGTCTTTCAGCTTACGAACTGTTTATGACAGGTGATTTGTTGTAGTTGCAGCAGCATCTATTACATGATAAATGCTGCAACCTGCATAGTGAATACAGAATTGAAATTATTAGCTTTTTTTGTTCTCTGACCATCTTCCAAGAAAAGTCCTGTAATGCTTTTTCAGCAGTAAAAACTGAAACCTTGTGAATTGCAAAAGCTCTTATAGCACCGGGCAGAGAAAAAATTAAAGGATTGCCTTGAGTTACACAGTAAGCTTTCAATTCTGCACTCTGTTTTTACCAATTTAAATAAAGGCGATTGAACCATCTGGAATAACTCCAGAGCTACAGTAACCCTGAGTGCTTGTGGGACTGGAATTTCAAGTGAACACCATTCACATTTTTTTTTGGCCTTAAGCTGAATTTACCATTTTATTCTATAGGAAATTTTGCTTTCACAACATGGGTGCAAAATATACTTGTTTTCATTTACTGGAACTTAGTGTTTTCTATGCATAACAAATGTCAATAATAATAATAAGACATAGATCCAAACTTCTGTCTTTCTAAATATCACATATGATTTACAACCAAGTAATGCCAACAGTGCACAACAGCCTAGACTGAGACCTCATCTCTCTCCATACATATAACAATATCAAGTAGAACTTTATAATATTGAGATTACCCTGTGCATTTTTGTGTACTCACGACTAATGAAATAGGAGCTGTGAAAGTCACAGGTACAAACTGTGATTCGGTATTGATCAAAATAGAATTATTAGTTTCCAGCACCGTCATATTCCGTGGGAGATTAGTCCTAGTTGAATGGACCTCAAAGAACAATAAGCACATGAATAAAGATTTGATGTGCAAAGTTTGCTGTTTAGAGTGCATTTATCTGAACCTTAACAATAATGTCTGCATTTCAAAATATGTAATTCACACATAATTGATTTTTTATTAGATTTTATTTGGTAAATGCTTCATCAGCATTATAAAGGACAGACAATTATATGCATGTTTTTTAAAAAAAACCTCTCAGGTTCACTTCATAATATTATTTATTTTCAAATTTATATAAAACAATATGAGAAGCTTAAAGGTAGAATTGCCCACAACACCACTCCTAGTGGGCATTTCTACTGCAGAGCTTAGTTCTGTACTGCTTTTTTGGATCACTACTGTTTCCTTTTCCAGCTGCTATCACAACCACTGCACAGGTGCCTTAACTCATTGCAAAATTTACAAGAGGCCTATCACTTCCCTGGGGACGACCGTATTCCAAAGGGAGTATGCAGTCATTCAGAGGAGGCTTTTTTCCTCCATAAACTCTGCTCTTTGCTTTTAACTAACTTTCTAAATTTAGGCAGAATCTATGCAAGATCCTTTTTGAGGTTCCTCCAGACTTGTCATTTTTCCCCTACTTCTTTCTCAATTTCTACAAGCTCATAGTATTATTGTTCAGTTGGGACTGTGTTTCAGAGCCTATTCAGCCAAGAGATTGGTTGAATACTGAGGTTCATGTAGAGAATGGACCAATGGGTCTGCTCTTTATTTTGTCTGAGTGAACAGCTTTTGCTTACTCTATGTCATTGATTTCGTTTTATTCCTTCTGTATTTAACCTTGTTTTCTATTATTGTTATAAGTTTTTAATATAAAACACCCTGAACACTCACATCAAGATCCTTACTGCAATCTTATGAAATTGTCTCAGGAAGCTGAACAGGACCCAAATCAATTTGATCTCTCACAGTAAATGATATCTGGTGTAAATGACTGAAATATTGTCAGAAGTAATGCCCCAAAAGAATACGCAATCTGCCTGAGAAAAAGAATTATCTCAAAATCACCATTGCATTATTTTACGTTAAAAACTATGTCTTAGATTGACCATTGGTACAACAGAAAACCAGCAAAAGATGAGCAGCACAACCTTTGAGTATGAATGATAAGCTACTCTTTTATAAGGAGGTTTGAAAAATTCAGAATAAAGAGCATCCCCACCTTCGTGATGTGCTGAGAATATATTGCTTTGCAAGCAGAGTAACAAAAATAGCGAAAAAATATACTGAGATAATATGAGTAGGATGAGCTAGATGGTGAGATAGGAATCTGTCTCTTGCTGGTTTTTCTTACTTTTTATACCCACGGAATTTCTGTGCATCATCTAACTTTTTTTGTGTAAGACTGGACACAGAAAGTTCAGGCATTGTCTATGATTCTCCTTGGTACTATAATATGAATATTGAAATCAGTCTACAACACTTGATGTTATCCGCTCTGGTTTTACTATGAGAACAGTCTGTATACCATGAGTCTGTCTTATATAGTCTTGTTTTGCTAAGAAAACTGGCAAAATGATAGAAATATATTTTCTGGGGTGAAAGAATACTTAGCATTTATTGAAACACCCGACAGCTTAATATCACAAATCACAATAAAACACAGTTGCTTACCCAGTTTAGAGCCAAATTCACAGCTTTTTGGTTATGTTAATACAAAAAAATCACATTAAACATTTGTTCAATTATTATGAAAAATCTGCATCACAGATCAGTATTTTAGTCAATGTAAATGCAAGCAGGATTAATGGAATAAAATCCAAACAAAATTGCATCATATTCAGATCTTTTGCATTCCTTATCTGAACTCTAATATAATTGCAAAATTAACACTGACATTGGCATTTCTCGTTGAAAAGCCTATTTAAACCTTTTTTTTTTTAACAAAAATGTGGGCTGGAGAAAAGATGTAATATGAAATTTTCAGAAGTATGAGTCATAAGAGCAAAATAGTTGCTTATTTGGCTGAGAGTTTTCGCAGCTGGATTCTCTGGTCTAATCAGAATAAGCTTTTTTTCTTATTAGGATGTAAAAACTGGAAGAAATGGTTTGCACTCTGAAGTTCTAATGATAGGCACTCAAATATGAAAGTGTTGACCTTTACTCTGTGCATAGAATTAGAAGACTCAAATTGCTGTGACTTTCTCTTAGTGTTATCATAATTGAACATGTTGAAAAATGGTTCTCCTATGTTTAAAAGTCATATAAGAGGATTTCTTCCACTAAATAAAACTGATTCATTATGATAAAATTAAAGAGATCAAAAAGTCAACAGCAAATTTTAACAGCCTAAAATAAGAGAGAGGGCAGCAATAAAATGGAAAAGGTTCAGGTCTTAAGTGATAACGGCCCTAAACAATCTCTCCAACAACAGAGCAGAAAGCATAAGCCTGTAGCCCTTTTCTTTGTTCCTAGCATTTCCAAAGGGTGTTTCATTGTTCTGGTCGAAAATAACATCATGACGTGACATGGTTATGACCCATTATAATGCAGGCACTGCAGCAAATACCATCAATAAAAAGGTTACATTCTTTTAAAAAAGAAACATTCTCACAGGTTAACGAGCAGAAATTCAGTGAGCTCTTTAAATAATTAGGTCCCATTAAAAAGTTCCTTTTCGTTGTTAATGTGTTAGTTTCTACATCATACGGTGTTATACAGTTCAAGATGGTTTACAGTGGATGAAGAAAAAGAAACATAAAGTTCCCCATTCTAAGTGATTCTGTCTGTAAGCCAGGTACAAAGTATATTCACTGGCAGAGCATTAGCATGCAAGTATGCAATTGGTCTTGTGTTAGTATCATGCAAGATGAATTGCCAGCACAAATAATATCTCTGCCATCACAGAGACTATGGCATGGCTGACTGAAATGTAAAAGTCTGTCATAAATATCTGCATTAAGTCCTGTGAGTTGCTGTTCATTACTGTCAACCAGTTGAGGATGCTCAGTTCCTGGTAGGATAGGACTTACCAGCTTATCAACCTATTTATAATGGCAGTGGGGATATGTTAAAAAACCCAACAAACTCCTCTTTGGGGAGTTGTCTACTGGGTTTGTGAGATTTGTTTCATTTGTTTCCTTAAGTGGACATATTAAGGAATGTGAATGTTTTACTTTATTATTTTATGAGGGAAGAAATTAACTATACTCTATACTTCACTTGTTTTTCTCTCCTCATTCATTCTACTTCCATTCTCTCTTTTCTTTTTTCTCTTGCTTTTTCTTCATCAAAATGATCTGTGTTTGCTTCCAGCTCTGTGTGTAGGACTCCATGCAGTGTTTTCCATAGGAAAAAAAAAAGAAGTTAATGCCAGCAAAATACCAATAAAAGGCAATTCAGATGGAGGAAAGATATTGACAACAGTCTATTGCGAGTGTAACAGCATGGCTAATAAACGGACAAATTTTAAGCTATTGTCATACTTAAATATACCATAGGCAAATTTTCAGTATTAAAGGAAGGTAATATCTGTGAAGTCAGTAGAATTATTTGGATTAATGGAACTTTGAAGTTTCTCCAGTCTATCACAATAATGAAGTGAAAAAAATATTGTCCAAAGAACACTAGTAATGCTTTGCTTTACTGTTAATAATTGCTGTGCCGTCTGTTCCAGAAGTCAAATGATAGGGTCACCAGGAGATGCAAGCTGAATGGACTACCAGAATCCAAATGCTTTACAAAAAGTAATAATATAAAAGTAAAAATATAAAATATAGCTTCTTTTATTTGCCATTTGGAAATGCAAGCACAGATAAAACAGAACTTTCTTTTAAAAGGTATCACCTCTTCCTCACTGGGCATCTCTTAATCTCTGAAAGATGTTTGCTGTGAACAACCTGCACTCAAACACTTCAGCCCTTAGTGACTGCAATTATCCCTAAATATCTTGGTAGTAGGACTGACTTCCATCTCTAAGCAGAAGTAAAATAAGAATGAGGTTTGGCTCAGGGAGTGCAGAACAATTTAATATAGAGGATTCAGCATTTTGACGTTACTATCTATTCAGCAGATTGTAGGCATAAGATTTCATGAAAGAGAATATAGACAAAAGATGAAATCTTACCTTCTGCCATTTTCAAAGCCTTTCTAAAGAAAGCTATACAAGCAAAAATTTAATTACATTTTCTGTTTGAATAAGGTAAATACAGAAAGAAACAGAAGACAGAAAAAGTTTATAGTCTCAATGTTTAAGAGCATAGAAACATTAAGAATTAAATTAAAACATTGAAAGCCAAAGAATTTAACGCTTTATGATCTTACTGATAGGGATGCCATACAACGGGGCAAAAGTTTCCTAGGGGTTTATGTTTCTATTAAACTGAATTTAGGAATGCTAGAGCAATAGCACTCATACAGAAGAAATATATTTAAAAGAATTTTTTAGATGTTCACTAAAATACCAAAATATCAGAGATTCTCCTGAAACCTGGGCTTTGCAATTTGTTTTAAATTTTAAGCATGTTTCCAATTGCAAGCACATTATTGTATTTGGTAATGGAGGGAATTCATTAATTACACCTGACTCCAGACACAAATATATATTTCTATGTTTGTTAAATCCAGTGGTAAGGATGCATTTGCCAGTGCTCTCTTGTGCTGGTTTTGGTTGGGATAGAGTTAGCTTTCTTTGCAGTGGCTGGTATGGGGCTGCGTTTTGGATTTGTGCTGAACACAAAACTGATAATACAGAGATGTTTTTGTTATTGCTGAGCAGGGCTTGCACAGAGCCACGGTCTTTCCTGCTTTTTGTACTGCCATGCTGGTGAAGGGATTTTGAGCTGCATAGGAGGTTGGGAGGAAGCACAGCCAGGACAGGTGACCCAAACTGACCAAAGGGGTATGCCATACCACAAGACATCATGCTCGGTATATCAAGTGAGGGGAAGAAGGAGGAAGGGGAGATGTTTGGAGTGATGGAGTTTGTCTTCTCAAGTCATCGTTGGTGTAATGGGACCCTGCTCTCCTGGAGATGGCTGAACACCTGCCTGTCCTTGGGAAGCAGTGAATTAATTCCTTGTTTTGCTTTGTGTGTGTGCCTGGCTTTTCCTTTCCCTATCAAACTGTCTGTATCTCAAACAGTGAGTTTTTCAGCTTCTACCCTTCTGACTCTCTCCCTCATCCTGCTGGTGGGAGAGTAACCAAGTGTCTGTACAGGACTTGCTTGCCAGCTGGGGTGGAACCACAATATTCATGTTCTAAAGAGATTCAGCATGTAAAACAGACACAATAATTGATCTTGGAAACACAAAACAAGAGAGGAGGTCACAGAAAATTGTTATTCAGGAGAATTATTTGATTTCTACATATTATGTTATAAAAGCTTGAAATAAAATTACTTTTTAACAAAACAAAAGTATATTACTCACGAACAAAATGTAATAATGATAGCAGAGGTCTTGTTCTACTGTTTATTAAAATTAGAACATTGAAAGTTTCTCTGAAAAAGAGAGTGCTTAAAAAAGAAAACATAGCTTCTGTAAATTGTGTTTTCCCCAATCCTAACTATTTTTCTTCTCAAGTATATTTGCTTGGTAAAACATTCAGATTTTAGTTCGGCAGAATTTAATCAAGATGTTTTGGGGTCAGTAGATATAATTGATCTGGAATTTAAATTATGGGACAACCAAAACCTTCTTTGTGCCTATGAATGAGATAATGACTTATAAATAGACACTGGTAGAGATAAAAGACTGCAGAAGAGTAGAAATGGCAGCAATCTGGTCAGCAACTTCCTTTCTGCAAAGCATAAACCATGAAGATGCCACTCTCAGAAGGGTCTGAAAGTAAAAATTAATTTTAGTTTAATGCTGAGCTGCCTCCAAGTAAAGCATTTGGACAATTCTGAATCAATAATTCAGAGTTTTTCTTTCAGATCAGGAAGTAGGAAAAAGGTGGTTAGAAGTGAGTAAGAAATTGAAAGACTAATGAACATTACACGTTATTATTTTGATGTTTTATGAGCTTCATATTATTTCAAGGCTAAAATCAGAATCACTTAGAAACTGAAACACAAATCTCTATCTTTTTCATGTTTCTTAGAGACAGTGTCTAAGTAAACCATCTTTTACCATACTGCTTTGTAAATATTGAGTTTCTCCATTTGACTTGTTTGTTGTTTTGGCTTCTCAATAATCTTCCAATTGTTCCAGTGACTTTATTATCATAACTTTAATATCAAGTCAGGTCAGTTCTGCATTCATACTGGGAATAATGATTCCAGTAAAGCTGCATACGAACTGAAGTAAATTGAGACAACAGCCATGCTGAATTTCTAGCATTATTATGCAGAACATTCCTATTTCTACTGTGTAGATAATTCATTTCCATATTTCCTTAGTTCTGTGTAGCTTCATGCATTATCTTGTACAATAGAGCCACATAAGTTTTATTAAAATACATTATAAAATTCTTTTATTGCTTCTGACCAGATTCTCAATTGTTCTGTTCCTCCATTTTGTACATGCTTGCATTAGCCTTATAAAAAATGCAATTCATATTAAAAAAAAAAAAGAAAGAGAGAAAAGAAAAGAAAAATAGAAAATAAGTTAGAAGAACTTAATTCCAATGTCCACATAGTTAAATTCTCTGAATTCAATATATTTTACTGTAATGTAGTATCCCAGATCTGCTGGTAAATAGTGATATTGCATCAAGATTAACTTCTTTTTTTCTTTTTCATTATAGTTTGTTTAGGCCAACTTTTCTCACAGTTTCTGAGATTTTAAATTTTGACCTTCTCTTTCATTCTTTAGTGAAAGACACTAAATCATAATTCCAGCAGGTATAAATATTTATTACATTCAGCTCTTCAAGAGACTACATGCTTTTGAAGATAAATCAATGGAATTAATTTAAATGGCTGCGACCTTTTATGTATAGAAAATGAAAGACTGATTCTTCACAACAAGCCATCCCTGATACAAGGCATATTTTAAAATTACAGAGAAAACTTACACAGGTATAACTGTGTTTATAGGCATGCATGTGTATAAATATGCACACATACACACACATACGTGTAGATGCGTGCATGACTGCCTGTGCAACACTTCACAAACCCACTAAATCACTCACTATATTTGTACATCAAGGTGACACAGATTAGCCAAGTTCCTGTGTTAGATGGAGAATTTAGCCACTAAAGCTTTGGGATTCCAGGGTATATTTGTGAGTTCTAATCTTTTTGTCTGGGATCTATTTTGTGCTGCAGATGCCTCAGTAGCTGATGAGAATGCTGTCCTTCCTAAAATTCCGTGTGCATTCACTTAAACACTTTCAGAGTTACACCTATTGTAAGATTGCTTACCTCTGACCAACTCAACACTTTCAGGAATAAATCATCAGGAAAGAAAAGAACAGAGGTTTAGTAAAGGAATATATTAATTGCAATGAGCTTAAGAATAAGACTAAGCAGTTTGTTTGGAAAACTGATATCTTTTATAAGAGATATTCATCAATTGAAAGGTACTTCCTCCATCCCTAAACATCTTCACTTGTTTATATTTGCAGACCATGGGGAATACAACAACACCAGCAGGATGAAGAGGAATCCTGCACTGCATGGGTGTTGTGTGAAAATAAGCTTAGAATAAAGTTTAGGAACATCTCATATCCTGACATGTACCTGTTATCTTACTTCCAGCTGCTCCATGTAAAGCAAATAGAGGTAATTTAGAGTGACAGTTACACACAACAGTCTTTAGACCAAGAGATGGTTTTTGAATCCTTTTTCCACTCAGCACACTGCTAAAAGCACTTACTCTCATGTGGAAAGTGTTGTCAAATACTCCTGTCAAAACCTCTTCCATTGTCCCTCCCATTGCTGCACAGTTAAGACATGTTTTTCTCTACTTCTGTCTTATTCCAAGAAATATGTCAGATCTGCTGCTTTTTCCAATTTATTGTCAATATTTTTTGCTTCTCATTGTGTGAAAAGCTGCTGAAAGCTTTTCACCTTCAGTGGTTATTGTCCATATTTCGATACTGATGGTCTTTTTAATTTAATGAAGGTAATGAGAAAAAAATAAATGAGTCAAGACCATAATTCAGAACATGCTTACATGTGTCCTGGAGTTCTTGCTATTAGAGTAACTTTACTAGAAGTTACTTTGGAGATCTGCCAAGGAAAATGTACCTGTTCTCAAAGAGTGTAAATTTTAAGTGAAAAAATCGTTAAGCAACAAAATGGAAAAATTTTGGAAAAATTTGCAACTAGCAAGTATTCTTTTTATGGAATGGGAAACAGTGCATTAAAGAATTTCTATTTATATAATTTGTTAAACTGATATTATGATACTAATTCTAGATGAGTCAATATATTCAAATATAGCTGGAGCTTTTCATGCTACCCAAGCAATATTTCTAAATAACATGTTTTGACAGTTCAGAGTTACAAATTTTGTTGGAATCAGTACATTTTTGCTTTTCATATTGAGATTGGCAAAGCATGGTTTTAAGTTGTTTCTTTTAACGCATTTTTGTCCAGATCTAGAACATTCCAGTAACCTTAAATTACTAGATATACCCTTTGGATCAAATCTGGCTGTCTGTCATGGATTTCAGGACACTTTTCTAGTTTTCTAAGGACATTTGTATTACCAGTGTTATGTATGTTAGACTGTTCTACACAGACCAGTCGGCTAGATTTACCTTTATGAAAAAAAATGCATAATAAGCATTTTGGTTTTGGATATCTCTGAAAATTTTATACTATCTAATTTTTTTTAATGTTTGAGTAACGAGCTGTGAGACATTGAAATGTTAAGGGTTAATGACTCAAAAAATTGGCCATTAGCAAAAGCCACAGGTGCTTTGCTAAGGCGAGATTTGCACTCCCCAATCAAAGTGAAGGTTTTGAGACATGTAAGGGAGAAGGGCAATAAGAATCAGATCTTGTGGAGGAGGGATAATGCTTTTTATGATGTCAATGTCCTCACTTATACAACTGGCTCCCCCTCTGGGGGAGGTATCGGGACATTCACATGCAGGCCTGAAGGTATTCATCCCTTCTGATGGGACATAACTGGAATGTAACTGCTGAAGTGAGAGGCAGCTGTCATGTGTTAGAAGGTGTCATAAACCATCAAAGTCGCCTGAAGCACCCTTAGACTCATTTCTGGGACCTTGCACCAAAGAACTGCGCATGATCCATGGTGTTGCAACAGATAGTTTAACACTCCCCCCTCCCCAGGGGAGGTGTCTGGCCATTCCCACATGAACTTGTTAGTGTATTAACCCATCAAAATTTGTGTTTCATGGGCTTCCCCCACCCCTGATGGATCAAGATGGTAACCATCACTTTTGCCAGCTGACATTAAAATTGCAGCAATCAAGTCTTGTCGCTGGATCCACATGTGATAATAATTTTCATCTCTCCTTCCTTCCTTCCTTCCTTCCTCCTTATATAACAGAAAAACAGACTAATGTGGGTAAGTCCTCTGAGCCATGTATCATGCCATATTCTTGAAATGACCCTGAGATGTTTATCTAGCTACAGCTCTTGGTGGCTGGTTTTGAAAGTGACCTCCAATGTGTTTTAGCTGTTTTCCATTCTGGTTTACACAGAGGTTAAAAATCTCATTTTGGAACAAAAGGTAGATGACACTACAACAGACCTCTGATTTTTCAATTTCCTTTTAAATATAGTAACAAAAATATTTAAACAATTATCTTACCAAGTCAGGCAACATTCCCACCAAAAACACACAATTAGACAGTTATAGGGCTATACTATAACGTGAAAATAATAAGACTAAATCATGAGCAACCATGGAAAATTAATTCCAGCATTTTGTTGTTTATTTCTAAAATTTAACTACTTACATTTTTATTGTGGTTTTCAAGTTGATAAACATGGTCAATAAATGTGTTTTATATAGACAAATGGAGAAAGAAAGAGGAAAACAGAAAGAGGGAGCAACAATGCTGCTATTTTTGTTTGTCTGGAAAATGATTGGGTGAAAAGTACCACAACTTTATATAACCTTTGCAGTAGCTTAAAAGCAACAAGGTGTTTTCTATTATTTGTACAATTCATACTTTCAAAAAAAAAATATGCTACAGCCTAGGCAACTTAGACATGCTATAATCTAGGTTGCTGCTAGTGGCACAGTGAGCCCTCAAAACTTACAGCTTTGCTACCTGAGGTGAAAATATCTAAATAAATAAAATCCATTCCCAATTGTACTCTCAGTTCACAAACATATTTTCTTTCCTCGTAAGCCTGCCAATATAAGTTATTTGGTGGAACAATTTATCTGAACTGAAAACAGCCTTACCTGCCAGTTGAAAACAACATTTATTTCCCAGTCTATTTATCCAAATTAAACTCCGAATCTGTGACTGCCATGGTAAGCTGATAACTGTACGCTGATGTATATTATGCAGTTTTAAATGGTTGTGTCTTTCTTTGGTATCTGCTTCCGGGAGCTGTATAGCATTTCTTTTTATGTTTTAGCTGATTAATTTTCCAGAATCTTTCCATTCTTAGTCGTGGTTACACTTTCCTAGCCAGGAGCTTTCAACAATACAGTTGAATGTCTCAATTATATTTACTGTCATCTGCTCCTTATATGGTTGTATTCAGACACATTCCTGCACCTTGCTGTGCAAATATAGACATTAACAGAAAGCCTAAGATGGACAAGGGGCAGAAATATATTTTGTCCACTTTTTTCCTTGATGGTGTTTTACTGGACTGCATGATTATATGCTAAAGACTATAAAGATAATTTCCCTAACACATTTTTAGAGTTTATTTTCCACAGTGGACCCTTATCTACTTCATTAGTAAGTGATGAATTCATGCTGGAGAACTAATAATGCACCTTACATGTAACTGATATTAAAATAATAATGCATTTGTTTCTGTTTTCTTTTGTGAGTATGAAGTTTTAGCTATCATGTCTTAAAAATTCTCTGTAACAAAAAGAGAATTCCTTTAAAGAGATGTGTGGAGACAATCATATATTCACAACAAATATTATTGGATTATATGGGGAGAAACATTAAAGATGATCAAGTCAAGAACCTCAGGAAATATCATTTCCCCTTAAGAGCTCCATTTACCATTGTTCTAAAGAGAGGTAGAGCTCTTATATCCCCAGATTAAGGGAAAGGTGAAGAATATATCAATTATTCAGACATACAGTGGTCCAGGTCCTGAATTAGTGTAAGGCACTGACAGATTAAAAATCTCTTTGAGATATATAGATGAATATAGACTTCAAATTGATTCTTTCTCATGTGCTAGGACTAAGAAAGAACTAAACCACATCAATGAACTTCTTTAGAATGCCCTTTTTGGTAAATATTTTGTTTTAAACATTTTTTTAGGACTTAATATTTTTACTTGTAATAACATGGAGTACTCAGTTTGTTTCTTTTCCATTTTTTCTGAGACTGAATGTTTGAGAGATCTACTGAGGAAAAAAATGGCAATGATTATAGTCAAGAAGTACATTATCTGAAGAATTAGGAAAATCTCAATTTGTCAGTCTTTTTCATCCAAAAGGCCACTAGTGGTGACTTTTTACATATGCTTTTTTTTTTTTTAATACAAAGGAGAATTGAAAATGATGACTGGATTGATTTTTTTTAATCATAATAAAAAAGAACAAAGCCCAAAGTACACACATTAATAAATTAATTATAGGGTAAAAGCTGGCAGCAGTGAAAGCACAGCTGTAGAGTATCCGCTGTATCAAGTATCTGATAACACTCAATAGTTGCGCACTGCTAGTATATATTGCCTAAATTCAAATGTTTGAAAAAGATCTCTAATCTAACACAACTATTTGTGAATGAGCCATTAGTACCCTTGCTGTGTATCCCTCTTCGCAGCAGTCACCTGTCAAACAAGCAGCGAGCTCTATGAGAAGAGAAACAAAACATGAGCAGCAACCACAGCAGAAACAGCTTCTAGATAACCTCCAAAGAGAAAAATCACATTTTAGAAGTTTGGGGATCAACTGTTGCTTTAAAATCCTAAAGGTGATCTTTTATACAGGGAAAACTCTTAATAACATCTGACACTACACATTGATCTCATTACATTTGTGTTTTCTATCCTAAGGTACCATTTGTCCCTTCCCTGATTAGTCTTTGATTTTGGAAAAACAACTTAGAGGACAGAACTCTCGCAGCTCTCTACAGAAATGTTTCTGTGCAAGCTCTGAAAGTACTCTGGACAATTTCAGGAACTAGCAGGTAAATGTGCTGAGAAAATGGACTTGGGGATATTTTTGAAATACGCGTCACTTAATGATGTAAAACTGTAGCATAAAAATGGCTTGAGTCAAGTTTGAATCTGCACTATTAGCCGGAGTTCAGAATAAGAGAACACTGGAAACACAATTTGATAAAAATAATATTTATGCAAAATCATAGTTTAATATCTGTGTTTTCATCTTTACTCTATAGCCTTGAGAAACAGAATTTGGCAGAATTATTTTTATGTGAAAGTCAAAAGAACTTATGACATGTTTTCATCCTGAGTATTGTGACTTTAAGAAGTTTCTCAGACAGAGAAAAAAAGTAATGAAATGCCACTGCAAGGGGTAAAAGGCAAAATCTTATTATCAGTAAAGAAAGTTACTGGCTTCTCTGACATCAGCCTGTTATCCTATGACTCCATCTCTCTTAAGCCATACCCGGGGGAAAGAAAAAACCCACCAGCTAACAAACAAAAAAATTCCAACTCATAATTACATTTGGTTTGATGGAACAAAGTGAATTTCGGTGCTGTGCAGCACAAACATACCTACTAACCCACCATCTGCACGCAGTCTCTCTTTGTAACTAGATCTGAATAAGTTTTGCAGCTGAATTCTCCACAGCCACAGTGGAGAACTGTGGAGAAGATAGCAAGACCATGAAACTGTATGATGGAATATTTCTTCTGCAAAGGATATTAATTAATTGCAATAGCTGTAAGAGTACAAGAGGTACCATGTAATCCCTTGTACGTAATGTATTTATTAGGCACTCTGCTTTGAATTTACCAAACAGGTATGAAAGTGACCTTTGTGTCTGTTAAATGCACTTTGTCAGCTAAACATTCCTTGTCTGTCTTTTGGTCATTTTTAGAAGTGGTATCAGCGTAGGGAATCTAATCCAGTTGAAGAAGCATGTCTTCAGCATTCTGGACTTGAATGCTGCCTATATTCCATGAATTTGGAAGTAATAACAACTACAAAGCTTTATTGCAGAGATTTTCACTTTACCCGAAGACTGCCAAAGACAATCAACACATTTCATTGGACTTGTGCTGATTCCTGGAAGAAGAAGTTGCCTGTTTTTTCACAGCTGGCATCTACCTGTCATTGACTTCTCTTTCTTGACATCCCCTCTGGCTTGATGTCTCACTTCTCACTTATATCTTTCCATCGATCCTTCACTATTTGTTGCTGCTTCATCAATTCATTCCCACCTCTGCAGTTGTCCTACAGCTCCTAAAGAGCTGTTCCTCTGTCCCAGCCAGACCTAAGTCTGTTCCTCCTTAATATCTTTCCCTAGTTGCTCAAACCTTCAGGCTGCTCCAGATTTCCACCTAATGCTCACAGGCTTCCTGCAATATCTGCCTCTTCCTTGGATCTCTCCTGCTTTTTATTGTCAGATGTACTGTCTCTGTCCCACTGAATTTTTAACTCTAGCTAAAAAAAAAAAAAAAAGGAAGATAAAAGTGGTATCCTAACCTAGCTGAGCAGCATCCTAACACAGCTGTCATGCAAGCACGAAAGGAGCAGAAACATGCCTGAGGCTAGTAGGACAATGTAGCCATATTATGTTTCTTTGAACTGTAATGTTTTACTTCCTATGGGTCACTCAGTAGATTCAAGACTTTGGTTCCAAAGAGAACAGACCAGGTGAGTCAGTTTAAAGAATAGGACAACTGGCATTTTCTGAAATGCAAAAAGACTTATTTTTACAGCTATGAGATGAAGCTTTTCTTCATGTTGCTTTTTGAATTGGATTTTCCTGTGGAATTCATTCACATGAATCCTTCAATAATAGCAACAAGATATATCCAACTGTATCTATTTTCTTGTGTTAGTAGATAACTCGCTTCTTGAAAGAATGTCCTTTTGTTTTGGAAAGCATAATTTAGACTCTGCAGTTATATTGTGCTCTGAGCATCTGAATGTTGTTATATCTGAATTTTTACACTGAAGTGTAAAATTTTTCTGGTGTTTTGTGAAAGAGCTGAATACAAACTCCTGCAGAACACTTTAATTTTCAGCTATATAATAAACACAAAGCTACATTACTTCTACAATTTGTTTTAATAGAGTTGTGAGGTATAACATAGCAAGGTCTCTAAAACTTGGCTTCCTATGCTTGAACTTAATTATAAGGTTTCAGTTCTCATAATTAGAAGACAAGGAAAAGCTGTGGTGATTGTCTGGCTGTCAGTTTCTTCAAGGCATGGCAGTGAATCAACCTGCATGGAAAGTTTGTGATCAAGGTCATATAATTTCTTACCCAGAGGAGAGCACAAGCTCTGACCATGAGGAAAAGGAAGCAGACCTATACTTGAACTCCAGCAGAAAACATTCAAGTAGCTTTTATTTCCAAAATAAGCTGATTTAGAAAATAAACCATGGTAAACCTCCGGTTACCAACCTGGGCGCACTGACTGCTGTGAACTGCAGGTTTTGTGTGTGTTGCTGTATTCCTCAAAAAGGCAAGCTGCCCTTGAGATCAGCACAGACTCCGAGCAGGACAGAAATGTTGTTTTGGTTTTGACTCCCACTTTTTCTATTTAGTCTTTTCTTCAGAGCAAAAAAAAACGCACTTAAACACGTTCCCTATACGTTTAGACTGTATTTCTTCTCAAATATTTCTTCATCCATTCTCATTCCTAGAAACAGGCTAACAGGTAGAAAATATGAGTTGTTATCCCACACTCAACTTTCAGAAAGACTTTTTTCCGAACACGATGTTATATCTATTATTCTTCTTTGGTTGCCTATTGCCAAAAGAACTTGATGTTTTTAAAATTCAGCAAACCTTGGCTAAGATTTTTTGGTCCGTTAAAGCCATGTTGCTCTTGGCACAGATTTGGAAGCAGCATGAAAATGAAATAAGTAATTTGTCCTAGGCAGGACAATTCTGCTGAAATCTGGCAGCAGAGGTTTTCTCTGCCTAGACCAGCTGTGCTTTAGGGATCACAGTACAATACAGTTGTTTCCATATTTATTCAAGATAAATCTTCTTATGAGACAGTGAAGCCAACACAAATTGTCACAAGTACATTTTTTCTTTCTTTCATGATCGCTCCTAAAATTTCTTATTCTTATGTTCTGTATTAACTATAACTTATTTTGAATATTTTTTCAATTTTATAAATAACATGTATATAAACATAAGGATAACATGTAAATAAATATAAGGATAAGGATATTTATAATATGTAGTATAAGTTAATGTATTTTCATATGTAAAATAACATATAACTTTATAATAAAATGCATTGTTACTTATATAGTAATGTATATACACTTAAAATGTTACAAAAGGCCTGCTAGCAATTTTGTGCTGTTCAAGAACAGCAAAATACAAATATTTAACCATATTTATAAAAACGAATGCATTTCATAAATTCTAAAAAATAACATGCTTCAGCTTTTTCTTACTGAATGTTGTGTTAATTTTACTTTAAAAGTAAAAAAAAAAATGTTAACCCATAAGAGTTTTATAAGCATTATGTTGTTGAACCTTTCAGTGAAAAAATATTAGGATGAGGGCATATATAACACTGAGAAGCACTGAAATATAAGGTCTATTAAAGTTAGTCTGAAATGATTTGGCAGTGGCATTTTCACAAAAAATAATCTTCAGGTTCTATGTCATCATAGTTTTCTTTACGGTACTTTGCAATGTGAAATTTAAATAAATAATTCCTGTCATTCGGAAAAATATCACTCACAGTTTTAAAGAAAAGTAAGAATATGTTTGTGTGTATGAATGAGAAATTTACAGACAGTTATCGAAGGAAAGTAGTGTCTGTGTTCCCCAAACCATCTCCGGTCTTACTGCAATATCCGTAATTAACTAAACATCCTGAAGTATTGTCTGCATATTTCTGAAGATAATTTTGACTCAGTGTCTGTTGGGAAGCATATTCACTGTGACTATCTTCAGTGAGCCCGCAGTTGGTTGGAGAAATGACTGAACATACGGACACATACAGCACTAATGTTCACACATGAACATCTAGAATGTATTACTAAATTAAGAAGAAATATATCAATGCATGCTTGAATGAAAAAATGCAAGGGGAAATATAACTGAACTGAACCTCAGTACTAATTAATTTTATTTATCTATTTGTGCATCTATCTGTCTTCCAATCATTAGTTTAGGAGGAAATTTGGTCTGACTCCCACTGTAGTATCAGATCTCTAGTACAAATTCCCTTAATTGCCTTGAAGATTCCGAAATGGTTTTTCAATCCATCGTTTTCTTTTTTAAATTAATAATATGAGGGCTTATCATTCACATCTGAAAAAAAATTACCTTTTTTCTCATTGTCTTCATTCTCTGTTAAGACGTCAATTATGGCCAATGATTACTATTATTACTGCTAAAATAAAAAGTTAATGTAAAAATAACAAAAGTAAAACAGTTTTCAGTAGAAAGAGAGAAAAGAGAATTTTCAGAGTTTAATAATTTTTGTTATGGGCATTTTGAAAAAAGCTAATAAATGTGTTATAAGCATCATTTTATAATTCATGTTATTTATCTGCCTATTATCATAAAATTCACAACTCTACATTTCATAGACTAGAGGGAATGCTTATGACACTCAAATATTTAGGGTTTTTACATTTTTTCAGAATGTTTTAATTTAGACAGTAAAAGTTCTCTTCTTTGATATGAAAAGAAAAATATTTTGCAGAAGAAGTCACTGCAGATGACAAGTTGTTCGGAATTAAAAACGTATTATTGGACATTTTTTCTTTTCCTAAATGGAACACAAATTTAAAGATAAACATGTCACTGGTGTACATCAGAGTCATTAAAAAAATGTTTGAATCTAAAAGTATGGTAATCAAAAAAGAAAAGAACTATTTTAGTGTTTCCTAAGTGGATGCTATCATTGCTATGATAATTACAGTCTCTTTCCCCTTTTTCTTCACCATGTAATTTGTTAATGTCTGCAGTGCAGAACAGATGCAGTAGTAAAGCAAAGTTTCACAAATGGATCTGTTACATGACTGTAAAATTACTGTTATCTCTCACTCTTTTTTTGCCAGAAATAGATCAGCTCCAAAAATCTCCATCTGAAGAGGTCAGAGACAGAGAGGCTTTGGTGGGCACCAGCAATCCAGGCAGGGTCAGCCTGCCAGAGACAGAATATGACTCTGTTACATCGCTAACAGAACTAGCAAGGCTTGTGGAACATCGCCAGTTTAAGCTGTGTTTGATGTACAGAAGAGAAATATTTCCCCTATAACTTCTGCTTCTTATAGCTCTCTTTGTCATCTTTCATTTCCTTCCGCTCCTCCCCATACTCTCCAGGAAGTGACTCCTCCCTGCTACTAACCCAGACTATTCCTTATTGATTGGGTTTTCGTACATCCTGTCTTTATTATCACAAAAATCATCTCTGTAGCTGATCAAAGATCTGCTAAAAGCAGCAAGACTACTCCCATACAGCAACTGCAGCATAAACACATCCCATTTTATACTTTGGATATTTAAAAGTATGATCTTTTCCCTCAACAAAATAAACTCCCTTTAACAAACAAGCCTATAGATGATTAAACTGTGGGAAGTCTGTTCTGCCAAAAAAATTTGGATTATTTTCATTTCCAAAAATTGGCTTTGGGCGTCTTTGGATGGGACAGCTAGAAGCAGACACTTCTGCTGCTCCACAGGTATTACTTCATGTGCTGAAGAACCTTGTCTTTTTTTTTTTTCCCCATTTTTCTTTTAATTGAAAATTAAGATAGCAGATAGCTGCTTCTTTATGGTTTTGCTTCTTCCTATCAAACCAGGAAACAGCATCTGTACATGTCTAGGAGATGACACTGAGTTACTGAAGGTTATTTCAAGTTTAACACAAGACATCCAGTGAATTTTGGAACAGAATTACAATTAATGACACTGCCAGTGTAAATGTGGACCTCCTTTTTCATTTCTTCCATGTGCTGCATATTTGCCTTTCAGTCGTTTGTGCTGCCACTACCACTTGAGTGTGACTAAAGAGACAAAGAGCTAACATAGTCTAAAAAAAAAAAAAAAAAAAAAAGAAGAGAGAGAGAGAGAGAGAGAGAGAGAAATATTCTATTTGCTTATTTTCCTAATGGATTCAATGCAAAATGACTGCTGGAATTAGTAAAAGGGCACACATGGGATGGCAGGACCAGGAATAGGTGCAGCAAGGGCAAGGTAGGAAAAAGGGATCTTTATCTTATATCAAGGAGCCTGTAAAGTGTCTCAGGCATTTCGTGTAAGTCCTCCCCTGTGCTCACCTAAGGGTAATTTGGAACAAAGGTTTGTGGAGGTTTTTTTTACACATCGGCTGTTAATTGTTCTGTTTCAGACACCAAAGTGCTCGGTTTGTACTTGATTTAAAATGCTTATGTACCTTGCAGAGTCAGGGTCAAAAATTCTAATTCATGTTTGGAACAGGAGGTGGAAGAGTGAATGCATCGTTATGTATTAAATGAATAAAATGACACAGAAAAATGGTCAGAAGATGGACTTTTCTGACTACTGAGTTGTAGATATGAGTGTATTGTATTTTCTGTAGTATAAAAGTATTTTTCAATCAACAATGATAAGCCAGGGAGGCACAGACCAAGTTTATCTGATCCATTTTGCACATTCCATCAATGATTTTCGTGTACAATTAATTCCATCAAGAATTATTGCTGTCTGATCAAACAAAAGAGCACATAGGGCAGGCATTTTCTGCTTTTAGAGGAATGACTTCACTTGTTCAGCTTTATTTTGGGTATCACTCTTGCCCTGAAATACTTTTTAAATCTCTTCCAATTTATTACTAACATACATAACCATTATATGCTATTAGGTGTGTCACGAGTCTCTCAAGAGTAATAAAAATTTTTAAAATTGTTTCAGGAGTGATACAAACACTTGAACTTTATGCAAACTGCCATTGTCCTGTAGTAATTTCTTTTGTGTGACAATATGTTATTCTAGTAACTCTGATGCAACCACTCCCCTCCTTTAACCAGAATACTCCTGATGTATGATGACATACTACACCCATGGAAATCAGTTTTCTCACTGGAAACGTAAACAGAGAGCCATGTGTTCACATAGCTTCTCTTTCTTCACTTTTGTTAAAATCTGGTGGTACGGATTCCTTGGGTTTCTGCACCTTTTTCTCATGTTAGCTATTTTTTTCATCCCTGTATAATTTAGGCCTTTTCATAAAAGAGACAAAATGGTTATACATAGCAAGCAAGCTCCTGTGCTGATGTTAGTGGTTTTCCTTAACATGGGAGCAAAAGAGATGAAGAAAGTTTCCAAATTTATTTTTTTTAGAAAGTTTTTTTTTGTGGAATATTGAATATAAATTGCCTTTAGCAGTTCATAAAATCAATGTATGTCATGTTTGAAGACATCAGTGACGGGAATGGATTTCAGAAAGGAAGTGATTCTGTTATATTTCGTCATGTAAGCTCTTTCCCATGAAATTTTGCGAGTTAAATAATCTGAAAATATATATCAGCATTAGAGGACTACTTTTTTTCAAAGACAAAGACTTGATCCTTTTGTAGTCCTAAGACAACAACAGAGTTCAGTACATTATCTAAAAAATTTAGATGTGTTTAATGTTGGATTTTGACCCCTAACCCCTATTGGCATCCCATCTGTTTCTTGAATAAGTAATAGAATTCATCAGAGAGAGAAACAATTTGCTCGACGCATCCAGATACCAGATAAATCCCCAAGTTAATTCTTACACAGTTCTCAGTGTGGGAAATCTGTAGTAACTTGAATAACAGTTATTATTACAAACTTGGTATAAATATTCAGTCCTGCTAAGTAAATAAATTAAAGATTTTTCCATTGGGGGTAAATAGAATTGTGTCATCTAGCCACTGATGTATGATAAAGCAATATACAAATATCTCTTTCCCTGTAATTAGCTTTAATTGAAGAATACACTGGCTGTGTTGGAGATGCATAGTTTATACAAAGCATTTTGACACACACGGGCATTACAAAACCATGATCACAAAGAAGCTCTTGTCCTGCTGTCTTTTCTAGAATAAATCTTTCTAGTCTAGGAAACAGATTTTAGTTAAATGGAAAATAACTATGGTAATACCTCTCTGGAATAGGTTATCTCCATCTTTGCAAGTTTTCAAACCTTGGCTAGAAAAACAGACTGATTTCACCTAGTGCTAGCAATAAATTCAGCTAAGAGTCTGATCTGAAAAACCTCCAGGATTCTCTTCTGACTAACATTTCTGTTAGTCTTCCTGACTGAACTGCCTGATAAAGACATTCTCACCCGGACAACGATGTTTCATACTGACAGAGAACACAATCCAAAGTGCTCCATATATTATTCAATGCAGCTGAAGCTACCACTTTCCAGAAATGTCAGTTTGGATCCTTTGAATGACTTCATTTTAAAAGTGAAGGTTTACTGTGAAGAACAGGGAAAACCTCCCCTTTCTGAGAGTTTTTTAAAGAAGTTTTTATAACAAAGATAGGAAGAAAGAGAACTATTGGGACTTTTCCATATTCAAACTAATCATAGGGCAAGTTATAAGATTGCATAGGCAGTTTTTTAGAGGGAAAAAGAATACTGAGTGATCTGGATTCACAGAGAATTCAGATAAGCAAGAGAGGAGCTGGGAATCTCCAGAAGAATTAGGACAGTAGTTGCCTTGGCATCTTGCTGCTATGAGATAAACACAGCACGTGCTGACATGTTCTCCAGCCAACCACCTAGATCACCAGGGCAAACACTGTCAACATGTTTTTATCACTTTTAAGTGAAAGACCAGTAGCACTACCAATAACAAAACAGCTGGAATTAAAAATCAAATAATAAAAAAATTACTGTGGGTATCAAATTTTCATTGCAATGTCAGCAGTGGGATTTGTGTTGTGAGAAAAAACATCCCCTTTCCTTTATCAGCTCAGCAGAGTGTTATGTTCCTCACATTCATTAAGGTTTTTTAATCAAAGAAATTGATACATTGTTCAGCAATTTTTCAAAAGCAAGAACTTTCAGAGTTTTGAACAGTATCCGATGAGTATTGGGCAGAAAGGCCTTGGGTCGGAGCTCTGATGGCAGCAAAAATGTAGAGTGCAGGAAGATGTGTTACTCATTTAGAAGGTGACACTGCTGCCTCAGACTGTAATAAAACTCTGACCTAGAACATATTTGATTCACTACATTGATCAGGATACTATTTCTTAGAGAAAAGCTAGAGTCGAATATTGCTGGATATAAGGTAGTACAAAGAAGTATCTCCTAGCCATTTACTTCTTGCTGAATCCATGTGAGCTAATACAGGCAGGATTTAATGCAAAAGACTATTTAAACCAGCAGGAATGGTGCCAATGTTTAATGAAGACTTAGGATGTCTTGAGGAATACAGTAAATCTTATGCATTTCCAGGATGATTTTCTTTGCCTTAACCGAAGAATATTGCATGTTCTTTTAAAAAATAATCTACAAATAGCAGAATGAATGCACAATTTGTTTGGACACACTTAGGATTTTCTTCACAGTGCCAACAACACTGAAAACTATTTCAGTTAGGTACAGAAATTTCCAATTTTTAAAATGTAATTACAGGAATTATTTGTAAAACCAGAATATATATAATATGCAGAGGCAATTACAGCAATTATTTATTATTTTTTAGCTCAGTGGTTACGTGAGTAGAAAATGCAAACTCAGCAAATCTGCAATTTCATCCCTAGAAATATATCCTATTTTTAAATCCTTTCAAAAAACGTATAGCAAGAATCTATATGAAACATGTCTCCATATTTTCCCTTTCCCTTTCCCTTTCCCTTTCCCTTTCCCTTTCCCCTTCCCTTTCCCGTTCCCTTTCCTTTTCCAGAAGAGCAGAGCAACATGCCACATATAAATGAATTTTAACCAAGGTATGGACTAATTTCAGGGTTACTCTGGTCAAAAATACACCAAGAGTGTTTTGAGGAGCTTTTTTTTTTTGCCTTACTTCTTTTCAAGGAGTTAGAAGTTACAGAGGTAAAAAATCAGCACATTTTCAAAAAAAAAAATTACTCTTATTTCATCCTTAATTGTTACCATTGAACATACAATACATCCCAATTTCTAAATGCTAAACAATTCTTATTAGCAAACCCAAAAACCTTTCATGCTTTTCTACCTCTTTTTTTTTTTTTTTTTACTGTCGTATGCTCCCACCTGCATAATTCAAAGTTCACTTGCAGTGGTTTACCTGTGTCCCTGTCACTACAGAAATTTCTATATTGCTGTGTCTGTATACCTTTCTGATGTACTGTCATTTGTGGTTGCCCTGCTTTCCACCTTGTCTGTGGGGTCCTTGACCCAGACTCCATACTTAAACTAAATTATAGCATAGTTTTGATTTCATTAATATTTTAAAATAATTCAAGCATCTGTTCTTAATTCGTCAGAAAACAGTTTTATCCAAAAGTTATTGGAGTAGTAGTTGCAAACAAAAGAAAAAAAGACTAAAATGTTCTTTCCTGGTATAGTCAGATGTATATTTGTACAAAGTGAATTGTCACTTTGATCTGTTTTAGAGGATCAGGGTCTTTAGCAACTTCAACACAACAAACAAAAAAGGATTGCCAATGGGCCTTGCAGTCACATTTTAAGCAATAGAATAATTCTCTCCCTTCATCTTATCACCAATCTTAACTTTCAGCCCACACATGCATCTTAAAGACATTGGTCATCAAATTACAATTAGATTATATAGAACTTACTTTGTAATTTCTTACTAATTTTACTGTTCAGTTTTGAGTGATAATGTGAAAATTGTAACAGGAATTCACAGTTTGACTTTAACAGAAAATAGGAATTAGTTGTAAAATTTATATTCTTTCTTGCTTTTAAAAACTTATTAAACTACAGGAAGTTTCAAATAAATAGAACTTAAATCAGTTCTCCTACATAATGCAAATAGTCTATTTTACATACTCATAATTACATAATTTCTATATTTGCAAGATCAGTTGAGGCACAATGAATGATTTTACAAATGTTTCATTAAAGTAATTTTAAGTTGCAATGTTTGTATAAATACCTTTTCAAAACTCTTGCTGTCCTGTAAACCTTCATTTTCTCTGTGCAGCCAGGATGAAGCTGTACAAAGGCCAAGCATGCAGAGCACACACATGTACAATGTATGTACAGAAATATATACATGACTGGCTGCAGAAAACACAGGCAGACACAGAGCACTCAGAAAAACAGACAGCACAAATGATCACATTCTGCTCTTCCTCTCAGACTGGTTCCTTTTGTGAGAAAAAAAATTACACACATACACACACACACACACACGTATATATATGAATGATATGAATACGTATATATTAGATAAATATATATTAATAGATAGAAAATAAATACATAAATGTGTCTAGCTACATATCTATATGTAAATATGTACACATATTTTATATGTTTTTATACTTTCATGTATACATATATATTTACAGCTCATTAGTTTCTCCAGTAGCTGGGCTCAGACTCTCTGCCCAGTAGCTGGGCTCTGGATCCCGGCCTTCCCAGCTGCTGGCACATGGACAGATGAGCTCTGAGGCTGCAGTCCTGCTCCATTTGCTGGTATAGACCGTTCACAAATCACACAGGCACAGGAGCACACACATAGATAGCTGGAGAAAGCCCTGGTCGCTTTGACGTCTCCAGCTGCTCCCAAGGTTTCACAAACCCCTGGAGCCCAGGCCATGCCAGCTACTCACCAGCTCCTCTGATCTGAACTTGATGCTATTAGTTACTCTATCAATAATACAGTTTAACTCAGTCTTGGATGCTGCTATGTACATCTTGTAAGTACAACTGCTAATAAATGCTATTGCATTAAAAAAAAAAAAACAACCAAACCCTGATGGCATTTGAAGGAATGCCAGTTAGGAACCATTTTCTTCACCTAGTTAGCTGAAATTTTAGAGTAATTCAAAGTTATGTCCCTCTCCATGTAGTGAAATCAATGTTCTGGCATCCCTGAAATCACATAAGGCTCAGGGGCACATCTGGTTGTGCAAAAAAAGGAGAAGCGTATCTTTTTGAGAAGTCAGGGAACCTGCAAATCATGATGGAATTTATGCACAATATAAAATTACATACATTTTTCACTGGGGAAAAAAAAGCCATCATATTGGAAAAATGTACAATCTGATCCAAACTAACCTGAAATTGGTATAATTTAAATATAAGTGTCTTGTGACTATACTCATCACTGAGTCACAGTAGTCCAAGCAGTTTATATTAAATGTGATGGAATAGTAACTGTTTCTATTGAGACCAAAATTGCAAATATATAAATGGTTTTATTCATGTCAAAGAAGGTCCTTAGACCTTAATATTGGAACTATACACTTTTAAAGACACAGTAGGGAATTTCATTTCCAAGTCAAGAATACTACTTACTTTTATTTAACATGAGTAAGCTTAATTTGCTTTTGTCCCAGAAAAAAGTTTTTGCTTTGTGTAGAGAAAAATAGGATTTTGTAGTCTATTTATTTATTTGTTTATTTTTCATTGGGTAAGTTAGAGGACTTTATATCTTACATATATAACTGTGTTATAATGAGATAATTGATCTGAAAATCAGAGTGTTCTTGGCTATTTGAAAAGCTGTTTGAGTACCACCAATTATTTTTCATGACAAGGACAAACAAGAAGATAAATGAAAACTTTACTTTCCTAACTCTTCAGGAAAGACAGGAAAGATGCCCAGGGCAAACAATGGCATTCCCTATCAGTGTCACTGCTGATCACAAATGTCCTGAGGTTGAGTTATCCAACAAGTTTTTGTGAGTACCACACCTTATGCCTGAGTGGGGAAAGACACAGGTGATGGACAGGCTACCACAGGGGAGGAGGCTGCTTGCCCATGAGCTTGTGTCACTGACCATTATGAAAGATAAAATACAATCTGTTTCTAGGAAGATCTGAGTCATTTAGCATCTTCAGACTTAATCAGTAGTATCTGACCTAGGTATTCAGGAGAAAGTTTAAGCATCAGGAAGAGACAGAAGGAACGTTTATTGTGATGTTGGACCACCTAAATGACTTTCTGCTTGCAAATACTGCAGTGACACTGTCTCTGGCAGTGATTGAACCCTTTGCAAGGGCTTAGGAACAGTTATGGCTTCAAAGCACAGTATAGCATAGTAAACAAGAGAAAAACGCAACAAAGGAAAAATAAGGACATGCAATCTCATGGCTATATAAGCTGGGTTGTGGAATTTTTGTGAAGGCGCATAATGTCTTGGAGGTGACAATTTTGACACTACCTTTCAGTGCTGACTGTATGACCCAACCCTGCTCCCACTTATATATCTCTTTAGTGTTTTATCAGGAGCTCTTTGTTTGTCCATGCAGGCTTCCTACTGCCTTTGTATTGTTTTGTGTGTTTCAGAATTGGTCATTCTTAAAATTAAAGGAGATCATCCTTTAAAATTAGCCAGGTCTCCTGGGCTGAATTCCAGGAGTATATCTCCCAGGCCTTTTCCAAGCAGATGTCTGAATAGGTCAAAGTTTTTTCTCCTGATAATCAGGCTCATGATCCCGCTATTTGCATCTTTGCCTTTCGTGGGTTCCTCAACACCACATCTCATGCTGTAAGGAACTGGACTATATTCAGGTGGTGGGGTGCTCTAAATTATCAAGTCATTGCTTCTGCCTTATAAGTTAATATTTGAAATGCTGTAAGAGACAAAAATCCCTGAATTTTCCCATCCAGACAAATCTGGACCACTGTCACGGTACTTTCTGGGATGTTTATGACTATTTCCAGTCCCATATTGAGGAGAGGTAGATGAGAGTAGAACTTGGAATGTGTATGTGCGTAGTCTAGATGCTGCCACAGCTGCTAACAAAAATTTTATCTGGAATGCAGATAAAATTCCTTCCTTGTGAGGAAAACCATTTGAGGAGTTCCCCTTTTACCACCTCATAACAATTTGATTTCTCTCTCTGTCCATTTTCTTCATTTGCTCCACAATCCCTTTTATAATCCTCTTTTACACTAGTTACGTTCAATAATTCCCACATGGTTTGATGTAGTAATTTGCTTGTGATATTATAATCTGTGTTATATTGAACAGAAAATTAAATTATTATAATAATCTTTTTTGGCCCTAACTTCTTTGAATATCTACTTTTACTCAAAATCTAAATTTGTGTTGTCACTCAGGAATATTCTGTTTCCCCAGAATATAGTAAAGTTGACCCAAAGCTCATTAAAATCACTGCAAATATGCCTACTGCCTTCAGGCCGCTACTGAACAATGAAATATTCTAGACCATAAAGCTCCTAAAAATGTGTAAAATAAAGATTTAGGATATAAGGAATGAAATCTTCATTATATCTCTGCAGAAATACTACTGTTGAGCATATAAAAATTCAACCAGTCTTAAAATATGCTCACTAGTAACTGTTCATAGCTCAGTCTAAGAAAAATCATATAAAAATAGTATTTATGTATCTCGAATGTGGCCAGCAGAGTCGAAGTAGTAGACATATATTATTTGTATTTTTAGCTGCCTTTGTATAACATTATGCCTGGAAATCATTCAGAGCCTGATCCAGAAATCCAAGAGGAGTTTTAACACTGATCTATGGAGGTAACGCAGGTAACACAAATTGTACGGTAGAAAAGAATTCAGGTCAGATTGATGTCTTTGCAAAGACTGCTGAAAGGTCTATAAAATCTCTTATTTTTCTTCCTTCATTTTAAAAAGAATAAAATTCCAGTAGCCTTATCTATGGAAATGGAGTAGATAGCTGACCCAAAATGTAAGCTAATTCTGAAAGAACAGAGCAAAATACAGTAAGCACTCTTTATAGTCCATCTGAAACGCTGAAGGTGAACTATCCCTTTCTCTCTCATTTTTATAAAATCCTAATATTACACACAGATTGTAGAGTATTTCCTTAATGTTATTTTCACAGACTGAAGAAAATATGTATGTAACTACCCATGACTAAATGCATTAAAACATCTGTTTTGATGAGATTTTTCTCATAGTGAACTGTGCAAAGTTTCCTTTTTTAGCAATTACCTGTCTGGGAATTTTGTTGAAATTTCATACTGTAAGCTTCTGGAATACAAGTATTTCAGTATGTACTGGAGCTTAGCAGTTTTTTAAGATTATGGTGGGTTGATTCTGGTCAGATGGCAGGGGCCCACCTAGTGCTGCTCTATCATTGCCCTCCTCTGCTGGGGAGGGGGGAGAAAATAAATGAAAGGCTTGTGGGTTGAGATAAGGGCAGGGGGAGATCACCAGCAGTGACTGTCATGGGCAAAGCAGACTCCACTTGAGGAAAAATGGATTTGATGTTTTAGCAATGAAATCAGAATAGGAAAATGAGAAATAAAAAAATTCATTTTCTCCCCCTGCCCTTCTTTCTGGGCTCAAATTTACTCTTGATTTTTCTTCCTCCTCCCTCACAGTGATACACGGGGACAGAGAAGAGGGCCTGTGGTCAGTTCAGGACACATTTCTGCTGCTCCTTTCTCCTCATGGGAAGGACTCCTCATGCTCTTCCCTTGCTTCAGTGTGGGGTCCCTTCCAAAGAAGACAGTCATCCACACACTGCTCCAACCTGCGTCCTTCCTACGGGCTGCAGTTCTTTGCAAACTACTCTAGTATGTGTTCATTCCACAGGGTGCAGTGCCTCATGAACAGGCTGCTCCAGTGTGGGTCACCCAGAGGGCCACAAATCCTGCCAGCAAACCTGTTCCAGTGTGGGCTCCTCTCTCCACGGGGCCACAGGTCCTGCCAGGAGCCTGTTCCAGCAGGGGCTTCCCACACAGTCACAGCTTCCTTCAGGAATCCACATGCTTTTGTGTTGCATCCTCCAAGGGCTGCAGGCGGATCTCTGCTCCAGTGCCTGGAGCACCTCCTGCGCTTCCTTCTGCACTGACCTTGAGGTCTGCAGAGCTGTTCCTTTCACATATTCTAACTCCTTTCTTCTCTGGATGAAATTACTTCTGCGCAATGCCTTTTCCCCCCGTTCTTGCATGCGTTATTGCAGAGGTACTACCAGGATCACTGATGGGCTCGGCTTTGGCCAGTGCGGGTCCATCTTGGAGCCATCTGGCATTGGCTCTGCTGGACATGTAGGAAGCTTCTGGCAGCTTCTCACAGAAGCCACCCCTGTAGCCCCAGCACTACCAAAACCTTGTCAGGAAAAGCCAATACAGAAATTTAAAATGAGTAATTCTGCTGTTCTCTGTCCTTTGGTATTCTAGTACTTTCCATTTTAAAGGATGCAATATGTGAATTTAAAACAGCCTAAGCCACCTTTCTTTTGAAGGGGAAAATTTGACTCCTTTTGGAAGCAAACTAGATTTTCAGTCTGCTGTTTCTTCTCTAGAAGTGATACTTCCCTGGTGTATGTGCAAATTGATTTTGTAAAACAATTTATATGGAATCTTGCTCTATACAGTGCTAAACAGCAATGAATTCTACTCATGATTGCGCTGTAATAAATAAACTGAGTTAATCAATCATAATAATTTCTGTAGATCATTCTGATTCTATCAAAGTAATTAAGACAATTATTGATTCCATATTAATAAAAACTATTTTCCAGCAATACGTTTTTTAATATATATTTATCTCCTAAAAATTTGCTTTACTTTATAAAATTATCACCGAAAATATAAGGGAAAAATTAAACAAACATCTTGGTGCCGAAGCCTAGGACAGACAAAACTAACAAGTTATTTAATGGCTAGTTTTTAAAAAGCAAAAATGTGAATTGAAATATCTTCCTTTGACCTTTGCTTCCACTCCCATTCATCTTGCTCGGATTTCTGCCTCAGCTTTGACTGGGAAGAGCAAAGCAGGAGTTTATTATGGAACAAGCCTTTGGAAGTCAGAGGAGGCTGTAGGATAATATTACTGACAGACTCTTGAAAATAGAAGTATGACATTTTTTCCCACTAAACACCAGTCTCTGGTTTTAGAGGTGTATTAACAGTTGCATTTCTGGACTTCTGTCTAGCACTGGACAGTACCGGTTTTATCTTTTGCTTAGACTTTTTTCCTTTCTTGTTATTTACCCTTTTATTCTCATTTGCACCTCACCCTGAAATTTTAGGAGGATCATGGGCCTTTTGTCTACAGGAAGTCTGTGTGAGGGCCTGTGCCAGAGCTTCCTTTCTTGCCAGCAGCCCTTCTGCAGAGTACTGCATGAGTACTTCTTCACAGGCAGCAGCTGAGTAGAAATTATTGGAGAAACCACCAGAATGTAGGTACTAATGTAAAGAACACTGAATTTGTTCGAAATGTTGTCATCTACTGTTGTTTGGCACCCTCTGACTGTCTTGAAAATGCATTTTACACCAAATTTTTAACTGGTTTATTTTTTTTTTCAGGTTTCTCCCCTATATAACGATTTCTGAACCTAAGGCCTAGGGCCTTCTAAAGTGCACATATTCCACTTGTCAGTACAGAGAGTAGAAACTTCTGACTAAAATTTTGTAGCCTATTGTGGTCTAGACAGTATTTTCTCCAACTGTTTTAGTAGCCCATAAGATGTTATCAGAAAAGTATTCAAAGGCTGGTGGCATTGGAAGTTATTGTGGAATGATGTACCAGAGCACATGCTTGGGTGGAACAGGACATGCGTAAGAGGGGAGAATGGTCAAATACGTGGTGGATGATCATCATCTGCTACTAATTAGACAAGAGTAGTTGTACTTGGAGATGGGGAAATTATCATATCAGTTGTAGAAAGTGTTACTTTTGATGACTTGCATAAGATCGTCCTATTTCAATTTTTATGTTTGGTTTACTGAAGACCGAGTAATAATGGAGTTCAGTGTGAAGGGTAACATCCAAAATCGAAAACTTCAATTCTGCAGTACTGAAAAAAGGTTTCATTCTTCCAACACTGTAATCATATCGTTTCCAAACTAATGTGTGTATACAAATGTGTTAATCGAGACTAATAATCTCCTCAAGAACGTAGAGCACAGCCTTGGAATACAGCAGCTGAGTGGACACCAGGCTGCAACAGTAGTTTTGAGAATGTAAATATTTGCAGGAGATGCTGGAGCAAACCAGAAAATAGGTATTCCATAGCAAGATATTTCTCCAAGCCCTAATTTTGGCCTAAGTAGAAATCAAATAATAATGGCACTATGGGCTCCTCTTTTAATAAATATTGTATCAAATATTTACTGACCTTTATCAACCTTTCTGTAGCAATAAGTCCTTATCTGAGTGGAAGGCCCATAATTATATTTCATTTTAATATATACAGTAATGGATATTTCTAAAAATTTTATAAATTTTGGTCCTATGCATGTGAGACAAATGCTGGCAAGGGATTTACGTATGAGTAGAATAAAATTGTATATACACATAATTTTTTAAATTTTGCTTATTTATATTTTTATGTACTCAGTTTAGGTATTTCTAGAGATGAAGTTGCAAGCTGATGCTGTGGCTTTTTATACCCTTGGAGCTTTTTTACTCCAAGAGAAAGTTTTAAATGCTCATTTTATAATCTGATTTTCGTACTCTGAATGAAGAGCTACTAAGTTATCTAAGTTTAATAAAAATGATATGAAACATAAAGGTCAACAATGACATTGTCCTCACAGCATTATATTGATTTGAGCTTATAGAGATAAGCTATAATTTTATTTATTAAAGATTCAATAAACCACTAGCTATCAATGAACCTTTGAATAACTAGAAGGAAAAAAGAAAAACCTCCTGCTAAGAGTCAGAAAATACTGAATTTGTGTTTCTAAAGAAAAAAAAAAGTAAGTAAGCAAATAGAAAAAAAATAAATCTCCTTCTAAATTATACACTGACATATCCCATGTGAAATATTTAAATGTTATGCCCACAATGGCTTTCATGTAATGTATTTCATCCTTAGAATTAAATATTAGAAACATATCAGGCATTGCTGACTCTTCACACTTCACGTTACTGGCGCTAAGGGCCAGATTTTTCAAAGACTTTTAGCATTTTCCACGGGTTTAAAAGACAGACACTGAGAACTTTACCTACATGGATTTTTTCCTCTTCCCATAGTTGCTCCCCCTGACATTACAAACATTAACAGTACGATAATTTATGATTTAAGGCTTCAAACTGTATCATTAAATTGTATGATTATGCTATGTAATCAAAATTCCCAAGCTTATTAAAAGATAAAAACTGTAGCACTTGTCTATCTAAAGTTCCATCACGAAAGAAAAGGTAGCCTCTCACAATCTGTTTTAAGCTGGATAGATGATTAAGGTCTTTCTCAATTAGTTCAACAAATGATTTAATAAAATTATACCAGATTTTTAAGCTTATGGCATGACAGTTTTTGAACACTCAATATGATTGAGCACTCACAGCAAGATTATCCAGTAATGACCTTCAGAATTCAAATCAAAAGAAACCCACATTTATACCTGGTTCTGTAACACAAGTACTAAAAAATTTTAGATTTTATAAATACATATATACATATGTATATTTGTATATACATTTGTATATACTAATGTATATTGTATATACATTGTACATTTATATATAATAACATAAATTTATAAGTTTATAAATAAAGTTTATAAACTTAAAAATGTAAGATCTCATAACCTTTCCTAGCATTTAATCATATAAGGTCACATCTAAGAGAATTTGAAGCTTCAAACACTTGGGGTTCCTTTTTATTTTTACAGAAAAGGAATTTAATTTATTCTGTTAAATAGCACAGGTTCTTACATTTACCAAACATATCATAAGAATTATTATAATTTCATCAGCCACATCTTCAGAGAGTAAAAATGAAGATGACTGAAAAGCAGCTGTTATTACGTAAGTTCCTCTAGCAGGAGGCAATGTTTTTGTGAATATGTGTTTCATGGTTCTACAGTAATGTTGGTTTTGCCCTATCATGTTCTGCAGCTGGAAGCATCAAGTTTTCTGAATCCTTACCTCAAAAGAGAACATTCAATATTTAAATTGCATTTAATGCAGAAGTAAAATAAAGACACTAATCATTTATTCTGTAAGCCACTGGAATAATTTTATTTTTCACAATCTTTGATTTTCAGAGAAAATTCTGGTCATTATGATGGCAAAGTTGCCAATAACTTGTTAAGGCCAGGTTCTTGATCTGTGTTTTATTGTGTAGGGGTGGGTGCAAACAGAAAGTTAGCATGGGAAAGCCTAAAACTGTGTATTTTTTAATTTTTGAGATATATTTTTGGTAAATCATTGCTGAAATCACCATTAAGACACCAGTGAAAATTAATGTATATATGTTTGTGCGTATGTGGACATCTTAATTCTCACTTAAAATGTATGGTAATGTGAAATGCCATCATGATCCAGTGCATTCAGGAGAAATCTGAGTCGTGAAGTCATTCAGGTTAGAAGAGATCTCAGAGGGCATGTAGACCAGCCACCAGATCAAAACAGGCCGAAAACTGAATTCAGACCAGTTGCTCGGAGTTTTGTCCAACTAGAATTTGAAGATCTCCAAGGACAAATGCTAAATAATCTGTAAGTACAACTCATTCCCATGCTTGATTGTTCACATAGCCAATCCTCTTGCATTCCAATTTATGACCAATTTCTAACTTCCTTACTGTACCCCTCAGTAAAGAACCTTGCTCTCTCTTCTTGGCAATCTACTCTGCAGTTTGAAAAAAATGCTGTTAGGTGCCCTTCAAGACTATCCTTTTCCAGGCTAAACAGTCCCAGCTCCTTGATTCTCTCCTCTTATCCATTAAAGAAGAGATAGCCTTTTATGCAATCAAGTGCAACTGAGCTTTGCTCAAATTATCCACGACAAGCACAGAAAAATTTTATATATCTTCAAAATGTTTTATAAATTTGTGTTCTCCACACCTTCCCCTAAGGACTTGACCTATGGTCCAGAGAAGCCAGTGGCACAACACCCATTGATTTCAAGAGTTTTACATCAAGCCAAAACAAAAGGAATTTTTTGGGTTTTTTACAAGGTCTTGAACTTTGACTAGGAATTAAATATAGGAGTTTTTCAAACCCCAAACACAGAACATTTGAGAGTGGAAAAGTGTATATAATAGATACATGAATAAATTGAAATAAACCAGTTTCCTTTGTCTTTTTACAAAAGCAGGTCAAGAAAAAACAAACCAGAAACATTTCCACATTTCCTTTTTTTTTTTTTTTTAATAATTAAGCATAATATTTATAAGTTTCTGATCAAACGTGATAATCTGTTGGGAAAAATTCTTCCCTAACCTATCAGAGTAATCAAATGAAAACTATTAGACAGAAAATCTTTTGCTGGTACGTGTGAACAAGATAAATGTCTTTTTCTTTTTAACATAAAGGATTTGCAAAGTTTTTTTATAGGAAAATTGCAAGACAATATTATGCAAATTCCACAATTAGTGATTGAGGAGCCAGTAAGGAGAGGTGCTCTGCCAGACCTCACGTTCATTAACAAGGGAGGGCTTACTGGAGAGCTAAAGGCTGAAGGCACCATTGACTGCAGTGACAGTGAGATGGCAGAGTTCAGGATCCTGAGAGGAGAGAGCTGGGCAAAAAGCAAGATCACAACCCTGGACTTCAGGAGAGCAGATTTTTTCCTCTTCAGGGATCTACTTGAAAGAATCCCATGGGATAAGACTCTGTCGTGGAGAGGGGCCCAAGGAAATTGGTTGATATTCAACAATTTCCACTTCCAAGCTCAAAAGCAATCCACCCAAGAGGTAGGGATGAGCAAAGAGCTCCTGGCAAAACTTAAACATGAAAAGAAAGCCTAAAAATGTTGGAACCCTCAGCAACGTTAAACAAAATATTGCCAGCAGGCTGAGGAAAATGATTCTTCCCCTTTTCTCAGTTGTGGTGGGGCAGTATTTTGTGTCTTGAGTCCAGTTCTAGGCTTCTCGGTACAAGAGAGACAGACATCCTGAAGAGAGTCCAGTGAAAGTACAAAAAGACGGTTAAGGAACTGGAGTATTTATCCTGTGAGGAAAGATTAAAAGAGCTGGGAATCTTTAATCTGAAGAGAGGGCTAAGAAATTTTCTTAACAAAATAAAAATATTTGAATGGAGAAAGTAAAGAAGACCAAGACAGACTTTTCTAAGTGCCCAGTGACAAGGCAAGAGGCAACAGACACAAACTGAAACACAGACAGTAGCATCTAAATATCAGAGAACATTTTTACTGCTAGGGTGACTGAACAATGGCACAGATTGCCCAGAGAAGTGGTGGAGTCTCCCACCCTGGGGATACTCAAAAGCCACCTGGACACAGTCCTGGGCAGGTGATTTGAGCAGACAGACTGGATTAGAAGAGCTCTGGATGTCCCTTCCTCCAGAGGAAGCTGGCATCAACTATTCTCTCATTTTATGTTTCTCTGACTCTGTGATTACTTGATCATATGCTCACCTATAAATAAAGAAGATTAGATGTGGATGTTTTATAAGGAATGCATAATTCATTTTCAGTATATCTGCCATATAATCTTAATTCATCTTTTGAGAGAAAATTGAGGGCTGAGAATAAACAAACTAGTAGTAAACTGCATATATGCTGCTATGGTAATCTCTACAATTGTTGTTTTCGCTTTTAATTGAAATTTTTCTCCAGGCCCAGCATTTTATTCTTGGAAAGTACTTCAAAGAAAATAATGCATCATATTTTAAAGAATTTTTGCAAGCATGACTTCTTTTAACACTCTCAAACCTCTTAGTCTTTCAGTTTCAATGGTGCACTTTGCCTCATTTATCCATGCACTATCCACTGACTTGCATGACAAGTGAGTGAATGAACCATTTTTGCTTAAGCTCACATTTTCAATTTCTTTTGCCAAATACAGTACTTATTATTATGTTGAGAATGAACTCCAGTTAATTCCATTTGCTCTCATTAGGGATTCCAGACTTTGTTAATTTTGTTACATATCACTAAATAGTCTAAATGGTACTACAGTTGATATTGGCAAACCCTAGACAAATGCTAATATAATAATATTATAAAAATAGTATAGTTCAGTTTTTTGTCTTCTTGTAAGCACAACATTCCCTTTTTTTACAGAATATAGCATACTTATCAGAAATTATGTAATTTCAGAACTAAAAAGATAAAGTTATTTCTCAAATTAAGCATTATTTAATATTATATTATTTCTATAATCACTCCTGAAGCTTATCAATTTTTCTTTCTCCAGGGAGAGAATAGCTAATGATATAACATTTATAAAGCTTGAAAATATTGTGAGCATCTAAATGTTACTTTGGGCCTCAAGCAGAAATGTAAAAGGTCTCATGACCTTCCTACTATTCAGCATTATATATTGTACACATAGTTTCATTAACCTTTAATTTCTTTATTAATAGGTGAAATATATATATGCAGACTCCATCAAAATGCCCTTTTTATCAGTATTTGGCAATAACATCATTTTTCATGTTTTCACTGGGAAGTGAGTCACAGGTTGCAAAGCACATGATAGAAGATGTTTTCCATTTTGTGTTCATTGTGACATTTTAAAATTCAAAGCAGGATTTCCTACTGGCTTAATCTAGTTTAAATGAACTTCTGGAATTCAGGTCTCTAGAATGGCCTATCTGTCTATTTTCCTTTCTTGTTGCTTAATACCAAGGCTCTGCACTCTTGGCAGATTCATTATTTCTTTAACTTACCAAATTAGCTTTGACACAGTTCGAACCTCTGTTCCACTATCAGTGCTTAAATTTACATCATTTCAGACATTTTTCAGTTCATTGCACTACTTAATCCTAACATAGGCTAAATGGTTTTTTGTTACCCAAACTGGCATCATTTAAGGCTGATATGAAACAAACAGGTTGGTTACCTAGATTTTGAAAGATCATTTGTAACTTAGATGATTCCTGGTTGTTTTGATAAATGTGTTGGATTTGTCTGCATTTGATTTACTTCTAAAAATGAATTTTGTATATTAATTTGATAACACCACTGTTACAAACAGTCTGTGATAGGTTCTCAAACTTTACCTTTTACTTTGTTTGAAGCTTGTAGTGTTTCCTTGGCACGTCAAAAGGTAAGTAATGGGACTGACAGAGTCATTTGACAATGACTGGAGAGTTTGTGACAGCTGTCAGAATTCCCCTAGCAGAGATAGTTGTGCTGCACATCTGCTGCACTCAAGTCTTCAGCTGTAGAACATTTACATCTACAGTGAAGTCTTGTCAGATTAATTCCTTTTACACTAGGAAGTGGCAATTCCACACCTCAAAGAAAGGATTAATTCTCATTAGATTTTCTCTCACAAGAGAGCTGTCTTTTTAAAAAGACTTAATCTCATGATTAATTTATGGAGTCCCTTTCTGAACCCTTCACCCCAGAAGAAGTTCTTCACATCCAAATAAAACTTATCCTTCCCCTTCCTACCACCCACATTTCTGCTTCATGCTGAGCTGATCTTATAAAAAAATGTTCGACAAATGAGCTGAAAAAAATATGAAAGCATTTAAGGACTAAGGAAATAGATATCACCAGCATTCTAGTTCTCAAAAGAAAATACAACATGACATGCCAGATAGACGCACAGATGAGAAAAATTAGGCCTTTAGCACACCTGTGAAGCTACGTTGCAGTGCATACTACATATCATACTTATGGTAACATGTCAGATATGTCCTGGAAGGTGAAGGTTGGGAGGGAAATGTGAATCTTAATGTTCTTTTCCCCAAAATAGCAAATCAAGTGTGAAATGATATTTTCCACACTGATGATCTAAAGTATAATTTACCAGGAAAGTAGACTGTACGCGCCTCAGCGTTATGTGGTTTCCCAACTATATATCAAATTACTCTCATAATATCTTTGCTAATTAAGTACTTAGAGAATTATTTGTGTTTATTGATTTTGATAAGATTCAAGATGACAGATTAGTGCATGTTCTGGAATATGCTGGTGATTCAAAATATACCCACCATATTTAGGAAAATCTGTACCGAGCATAGAAAGAGCAATATGAATAAACCATATAGCATCACATAATATGTGTTGTGTTTCATTTCAACAAAAAAAAAGAGTAGATATTGAATTGAAAAATTTAGGTGATATTGAGAAGAGTGCAGAAATTAGTGAAATGATATATTAATAATAAAAGTTGGATGGAACAATGAAGAAGATATTGAAAAGTAGAAATGTAAAAAACCTAAAGTCAGTTCAAATACAAACTCTCAAGATCTGTGCTAAAGTGACCAAGTGAAAGACTGCATGATAGATTCATATGATGCAGGAGTCTGACAGTACAGAGAATAGAAATGAAAGAAGTAATAACTGGAAAGATATTAATCTAAAAAAATACTTTTGACAGATTCTGAAAAGGGGTTTGGGATAGATTCTTTAACTTCTTCATCCATTTGTGACTAATGAAATATTATATGGCAAAAAAAGCACAAGGGAAAAGATATGCAACAGTGCTGCCATAAAAGCAGTGCTGCTTGAAGTGCTAGATGACTATTAACAGGTTTATGCGAATGATTGCTTTTCAGTATTTTAATTTTCACAAACAAAACAAGGAAGTGGAGACAGAACGACAGATATATCAGAAATTTTGCAGAACAGAGTGCTATAAAAGAGACAGCAGATGAATTAACACTTTTCAAGGTGATAAGACAAATCACTGGCTTCCTGCAGTGGACTGACCCTGTTTGGCACCTAAATGCCCAACTAGTTTCTCTCTCACCCTTTCTCTCCTGCTCAGGGGGCAGAAGACGATCAGAGGGCTGGATCACTTTCCTTATGAAGACATGCAGAGAGAGTTGGTGCCCCAACCCTCTGGAGAAGAGAAAGCTCCAGGCAGATCTTCTGTCGGTCTTCCAGTACCTAAAGGAGGCTACAAGAGAGCCGGAGAGGGACTTTTTACAAGGGCAAGTAGTGACAGCACAAGGGTTAAGGAGTTTAAGCTGAAAGAGGGTAGACTTAGGTTAGCTATTGGGAAGAAATTCCTTACAGTGAGGGTGATGAGGCATGGAACAGGTTGCCCAGAGCAGCTGTGAATGCCCCATCTCTGGCAGTGTTCAAGATGGGACTTTAAGTAGCCTGGTTTAATGGAAGGTGTCCCTGGCCATGGCAGGGAGGTTGAAACTAGATGATTTTAAGGTCTCTTCCAAACAAAACCATTCTGTGAGTCTATTATTTTATGATTCTTTGATGTTTTTTTCTGTATTTTATCAAGACTGTCTTAGCCATAAATCCCAAACACAGCTCCATCTAGGCTTCTATGAAGGAAATTACCTCTTTCCCAGACAGACCTAGAATAATCTCCACCCCTCATTCTGCGTCATTAACGTCATGCTGAGCAGCACAAACAGAGGAGACCAGAGTCTGGGGGTAGAAACCATTGTTCAGAGACTAGTCTTCAGTCTTCTTGTTGAAGTTGATGACTAAATTTGCATTTTTTTTATTTTGATTGGGATTTTTCCTTCCTCTTCCCTCCATTTTTGGAGTGATGTTTTTCTCAACCCAGGAGTTCCCTCACTTTTTTTCTTTTTCTCTCCCCTATCTCTTGAAGAGTCTGAAGTGAGCAAGGGTCTGTGTAGTGCTCATCTTCTAGCTGATGTTGGCCCACTACATCCCTTTATTCACAGGCCTCATTTCAGAGAGAGTTGAAAATTAGCTGTAAGATTGGGGATGAACAGTTGAGTGACAGAGGCGGAATTATTTTCTTTTCACGCTAGATAGTGAGTTTATTGGTATGATCCATGTTTTTGTTATTCAAATATGAGTTAGTGATAACGTAATACTTTACTATTTTAGAAGAAGCAGCAAGTTCATAATGTGGTTAGCATCTTACTTATCAAGCAAAACATCTCACCAGGAATACATAATTCTCATAGTTCATCAGACTATGAAGTTTATCACCTTTTAGCCTTGTGTGACATTTCATGTACAGTTTAGCTGAAACCTATCGGGAACTCATTTTTTTCAGAAATCATTCTTTAGCCCATTGGTAAATTACTCAGTCCTTGACATGAGTTCATTATCTTGACCTTTTATCACTTACAAAGAAAGAACCATAAGGCATTTGTCATAAGGGAATGTTGATTAAACAAAAAGAGATACCTCTATTCTCAGACAAGCAGTTTGTTAACTTTCATTGTACACCAAAATGCAAAACTCTAAAATTTTTCAGCTTAGGATCATGCTGGCTGAACCTCAGGTTGAGATTTGTCTTTATATAGACGTCCCATAGAGAAAAGAGAAATGACAGCTCTAACCCTCCTGTTCATTCCTGTCAGAGCATGTCTACTTTCTCAATGTACAGATGAAAGACAGAGGCTGGTATTGGTTATTATGATTAATAGAAACAAATAAATAAGGTAATAAATAATGCTACCACAGTGATTTTAAACTACATTCCTAGCTCCATCTCCTAATTTCACTCCACATAGTGACAATCCTTGAAGCCATGAGTCTTAACTATCAGTCATAGGAAACAGCATCTCTGAAATAGCCAATTTGCACAGATCCAGACCTGGGCAAATATTTCAGTGAAAGAACTGGGAGGTAGATAGAAATCATGACATGAAAATTAGCCTTCTAGACTAGCTGCTCCTGCTGGGTTATTAGTGAGGTATTGGAAAGAAACACAGTAAAGACAGTGACTTGTTTACAGTTCCTAAGTTCTGCTGTATTCCTGAGATATGAGGTCAAAAAACAGTAATATTTCTGCCAAGGGCGTATTCTACCATAAGCCCAGTGACTGTAACTGCTCTTATGCCACAAAGCAGTGCCCAAAGAACATAAGGTGGAATATGTCAATTTTTGATGGGAATAAGGGTTAGATTGCACTTTACAATTCAGTAGTGCTGAGGCACTCAAAATGAGAGAAATTTAAAACCTACACCTTTGAGATGTTATGGCTAATTTAGCAAAAATTTAAGGGTCCACAAAACAGACATTTAGGTGTTTTGCCCATTACAATTCAATAAGTACAAAATATGGTTACCAAAATCTCTCTGGGCACTCAACTCTCTTCCTGATACACGATTAAAATGTTAGCATATCTTTCAGGATAACACATTAACAAATAAAAAGCACTCAGAAATGGCTTTGAAGTGTATATTGTTTGTCTTTTTGTCATGTATAAAATATAATGTCTCTTGTCTTGAAATACTTGAAAAATATTTAAATTGGGAATATGCTTTCTAAGAAAAACATGGATACCATATATGCTTGTTATAAGCCTTTTATTTAACATAAAATAAACATAGCATACATTAAAATAAGCATAGCATTCAATTTTATTTTCTCCCTCTTTCAATGTATTGATTTCATTTTAAACAATGTGTGATTTAATTCTATGATTCTATTTTGGTCTCCTCACTCCAAGAAGGAAGACTGGAGTGTGTCCAGAAAAAGGCGGCAGAGCCGGTGAAGTGTCTGGACCACAAGCGTTATGAGAAGCAGCTGAGGAACTTTGTGGTTGTTTAACCTGGAGAAAAGGATGCTGAATGGTGTGCATATGTCTCTTCTTTTATTCCCTGCTTGAGACACTACTTTAAAAATAATTTCTGTAGCTGTTATTCTAGGGAACGAATTAAAATTAACAGCGAAAATGCTGTATCATTAAAGGACAAAGAAAGCATTCTAGATGAGCAAACTTTAAAATCTTATAAGTTTTTATGACAATTTGTTTGGAAACATGCTTTATTACTAAATTGGTCACTGCTTTTCAGACACACAGAGAGAAAGAAAAAGCAACAAAAAGTCCCTGCAAAAATTTAAAAGGAAAATCCTTGGATTTTTTTTTTTTAATTCCATTTTTGCAAGTTACAGCATTGCCTTCAACCCATAAGGATGTATCCACTGATTCATCAATCTAAAGTTTACTGAATCAAGACAAAAAATGAGATGAGTGACTTACATCATGGTCAACATAATTTCCAAATTCAATTTCTCTCAGGTAGTGAGAGTTTTGATGATATAAGGACTGGAAAATGTCATTGATGAAAAATGGCTACACAGATTGGTAGGATCGGATATAAAATTTTGAGGAGCTTTCATGCATGGTGTTGGTTAAGAACAGCATTTTTAAGCATCCAGTGCTTCTGACTTCCAGATTTTCTAGCTGCTTCTGAATACTGTTAACTACCATGCATTGAAGGACACTCTCTGCCTCATTTTGGGCTATATTTCAACCATGCAAGAGGAAAACTATGGCATATCGGGTGAGAGCTGAAACCATCATCACAGCACAACCTGTTGAGACTTTCTAGGTTGTAAACCTCTTGTATCTGGAAATAGATGAATTCTATCAGACTTTCAAGAGAAAGTTGTTCACTTGAGATCACCTTCACCAGTGGTACAAACTAGGAATTTGACTTTGCTTTAACAGATTCACCTAGAAGGCAGCATCTTTGCTATGCTGTATTGTGAGAATGCCTCCAGGCCATTTCAGAAAATCAAACAGGGTTGACATGTGGGTATAATGATGCATGGTTTCTGTCAGCTTTCATTGCGGTGTCTGAGCAGATTGCCTCTTCCAGCTGGGCAAACAGTGACCTCTTGAGCCACTGAAGTTAATTCTGACAAGAACTGTGCATCAGAGGCCTGAAATGTCGTGCTTCATAATCCAATATATTAATATAAAATGAAACAGATGGGAATTTAGAGAAATATACCACATGATGGACTGCAGCAGCTCAAGGATGAATAAGTCATCCATTTATACACTGACCTGCACAAAATTTTATTTGTATGAGATGCAAGTTTTCATTGCTTTTGAAAATGAGATAAAAATGCATATATTCTTTGATTGCAACATAACATCTGTTAAAAAAACCCCACCAAACAAATCTCGCTCACCCCAGGCTTATGTACACAACAGAAACTGTGGGAAATAAACCAATCAATATTTTCAGGAGTGACCATTTTTTGTATTTCCATTTTGGGTGCATAGCTTAGGAATAAACACACAAAAGGTCTGATCTGATGTCTAAAAGTGTCAAAAATTATTTCTGGAGAATCAAATGTTATGGCCTTTGACATCATTCTTGAAAGTCTTCTAATGTTATTTTTCAAAAAGACATTCCATCCTTGGAAGTGTATTTTGGGTGGCTGGGAAATTCACAGCATTACTCTGTACCTCACAATTCAAGCCACTGTTTACACCTTCACAAGTTTCCTTAGCAGAGCAATGAGCCTCCCATGCTTTGTGGTGTGAGTAGTTGCCTCACATACATAATTTATGTAGCTCTCACGTACTGTCTGTGAGATATAAGTTCGGACTGTGTCGAAATCTGTAGAAATTCTGCCACATTTTCACACTTCTGCCTTAGGCTAAATGCTATGAAAGTCACTTGGGGCTGTTGCTATCTGGAGTCCAGTGCTAATCATCTTTAATTAAAGATAATCATCTTTAATTAAAGATAATCTGTTAAAACTCAGTTTGGCAATGTAATGAGTAACTTCCTTAGCTATTCCTTCCTTCTAAAAAGAGCAGGATATCTCCATTTTACTGTTTGGTGCCACTTCTGCCATTTATTCTTTGGCTAGTCAAGCCTCTTTCAAATACTACAGACGCCATAATAAATTTTCTGTCAGGGGAATCAAAAAATCTATTTAAACTGCTCTGGATAAGGATGAATTTCTGCTGCTATAAGAATAGCTGCCAGCAAAAACATACCACAAATAACAACAAATAACATCAACAAAAATCCCCACAAATAAACAAAAAGAAACCAAGACAAAAAGAAGTTATGAATGCCGTCTACAGACCTCTGCTATTTTAGTACCCTGAATTTCATGATGCTTGTCTATTATTAATTAGCAAGTACTTGTAAAGACAACAGCCTTTGCTGATATCCCTCTGCTGTGTATACACGAGGTGTGTTGGTACTAGATATGGCACAGTAGTTTGTAGTGACAGTCTGTAGAAAGATTGCAGTATTTTGTAAAGATGTAACATTTCCTTCAAAGGAAGAGACATTGTAAATCCAAACCAGATCACTAAAAATATGCCACTTTGGATCGGAGAAGTAGTGGCCTCCGTAGTCCTCAAAGTCCAAGTAGATCTTTTTCCTTCTCAGCAACTGATGGGCAAAACTTTTTTTCCCAAATGGCAAATAAAATTTACAGAATGTCACATAGCACATAGAACTGACAAACAACAGGTGGTTTTTTTCAAGAGCAGTGTTAGATTGCAATACAAACCTACACCACTTGAGAGATCTATTACCTTCTTCTTCCATGCTTGGAAACTGAAAAAAATCCCATCATCTGCAGAGTCAGAAGTACTTTGTTACTAAACATGCTACCAACTGATAAAAGGATGTAAAGAAAATGGAAGAAAACTCGAATAGTTTGAGTTTTTCATGTTAGATTTTTTTTACAAAATTTACATTTTATAAAACATTCTTTTAAATCTGTTTTTCTAATAGCTATCTTGTTTCGTTGTTTTTTTTTTTTAAACAGTATTTTAAAAACTTATATGTGCCTTAAACATTTATGTGTACTTTCTCCAAATCAAGTTGCCATTCTCATGATCAGATATACAAGAATTGAATTTTACACTAACCTGCTCAATGTTTTCAGAAGACAGTGATTCCAAGATTCTATACTACCACATTCATGGAGTAGCAATTTGCAATTAACAAAAATCTGTATTCTATAAACAAGAACAGAACTAAACAAGTGAAAAGATGTTTCACTTTTCTAACGGGTCCTCCAGCAACTGAATCCAGAATGTCACTAAGCCAGATACTTTCTTCTCATTTTGGTGTTGATGGGTATAAGACACAACAATAGCTGAACGTAAAAAAACTAATAATTTAAATTTCTCCCTCAATTTTCTTAGAAAATTATGCGTGAAGCAATTTTATGCATTTTTTTCTCTTCCCCAAAGCATGGATATCTTGAGATGTTAAGCGTGGTTTATTATTAAGCCATTCACAATGGTATCTTTTGTATTTTGTATGTGTTTTGAAAATTTAAGGCAATATTTTTATATAGTTCACTTATCATTGGTCTCCACGTGGACATTGAAACATTGAACACAACTGTATGAGTACAAACATCTAGCCAGTTCCTCATCCACTGAGTAGTTCATTCATCAAATCCATGTCTCTTCAGTTTAAAGATGAGGTTGTCATGTGGGACAGTGCCAAATGCTTTGCACAAGTCCAGGTAGAAGATATCAGTTGCTTTTCTCTTATCCAGCAATACTCCAACTGTTTGGACAAGGCCACCAAGTCTGTCAGGCATGAATCTTTCCCTTTATCACATTGAATATTTGTCCAGATTCATATTAAGATTTATTATCTCTTCACAGCAAAAAAGAAAGCTAGTAGGAAATTATATTTGAAAGAGCAGTGCTACTGGTACAATTTAAGTCAAATTTTGCTTAAGGATCTGGCAAGAATCATAAAATCACCTAAACACGTTTGAATAATTTACAGCTATAGCGTTCTGGTTTAGTTTTAATTATAACCTTCCTCTGGCAGTAACCCCACTGGAAGGATGGAAGAAGAGAAGTACTAATCACATTAAGTGTGGCTGCCAGAAAATGTGGATGACTTCCCTCTGGAATATCCATCTCCTTAGATAAACATATGAAGGACTTCCTTGAAATACAGTTTTTCCAGTACACAGCAATCACTTATTCAGAGGTAATGTAAGCTTGAATTTCCTCCCCTGAGCTACCTCCAGATAATTAATTAGCCCCTAATAATGGGAGTGTATCTCATGAATGAGATACTTGTGGACTTTGAGAGGTTAATTACTGGATAACTGCACCCTACCAGTTCTGGAAGTAACCATTGTTACCTACTACGTCAGTAGAGATTAAAGGGAAGAAGAATACATGCAGTTCATCATAGGTGTTAATGAAATGTGTTTTTTGCAACAACAGACTTTTATGGCTACACAAATATCCCTGAAAATATCTATCTTGGGAAATTCTTTTAAAAGTTTGCTTCAGAATATTGAATTATTTTTGATTCATGAGAAGCAACATTAAAAATGATGCCACTGATAAACATTGAGTTTTTGTTAATACAGCTCACACTTCTTAATATGTTTCATATCACTAGAATTCGTTAGCGGGTTTTTGAGTAAAAATATCCATGCCACAAAATCAACATCTTTATTACAAAAAAAATATAATAGCATCTTTCTTGTAACAGAATTTATAGTGGGAATCAATTTCTCCTCTTATTCATGTTTCAAAATTGAATTGAATTTTTTACATTCCTTTACTAAAGTAGGAAAAACATGGTTTTATGTTCCTACACCATGCAGCAGCCATATCTATTACAGGAAACTACTTTAGTTCATAACAGGACTTGTTATTAACAAAGTTGTTGGGGCACCCTAGAGCATGAAGAAGCCCGTCTCATCCATCTGGGGAATCTCTGATGTACAGAATGACTCCTTATTACATGGAATACAAAATATGCCTAACCATGTTGAAGCGTGAAATTTACCTTTGGCTCATGCCATGTGGTTATGCCATCTGCATGTGAGACAGGTAGGGATTGATAGCTACACCACTTGGTATCTTCTTGCAATACCAGCCCTAAGCTATGAAGTCAGAGTACTTTTCTTGGGGAAAATGGGTTTATCTGAAAATCAGATATTTCTTTTTTTATTATACAGCCTAAGTTTTGAGAATTCTACCAATTCTGAATTATCTTGGATAAAAATACCTTGGGGTTACCATGTATGCTGCTCTTTGTGCACAGTATTTTATACATTATAAAGTTACATAAATTTTATAATTTTTATATCATATTATATTGTACAAAAATTATCTAAATTACATAACATTATATTGTCTTACAGGAAGATTTAAAAAGTAAAAAAAGTTAGGAAATTGTAATAACTGTTCATAAATGCATAATTTATAGCATAAATTATACAGTATCATATAGTAGCAGACACCTTTTTCTTTCCTAAACAGTCACATACATTCATATAAAAAATGGTAAAGACAATGAAATGACACAAGCAAAATCTTCACAAAGCTGAAAATCTCTTGATAATTATGTCATAGAAATTAAGTTATTACTTCATTTGCTTACATGAGATTATGAAACCTTTGGGGCAGTCTTATACACATGGGATATACAAAATTTAAATATTAGAAATGGAATAATCACTTAATATTCAGTAAAAAATACCTGAAGGTAAAGTTCCAGAACATAAGCCATGTTATTAAAATTTTATTGAAACTTCAAATACTGATCTGAAATCCTCAAAATTAATTTAACTTCTCAAATATGGAATAGTGTATTCACTACTTGGAGATGCATTTCTATTGATCTAAGAAGAAAGGATTAGAAAAGAACAAACAGTGAGATAAAGAATTAAGAAGAGACTTTTTAAGGCAGGATATGCATCTCACATAAGTGTCTCCTTCCTAAATACTCTTCTGTCTCATTTAGGGAGTCGTGTGGAGTTTTTTCTGGTTTTGTTTTTAGTTTTGTTTTTGTTTTGGGGGGAGGGGAGGAAGGAAAAAAATATCACTTTTGTTGTAAGCCATATAAATAAAATTCATAATTTTATCAAGAGGTTTTCTGGAACATATGCATCTGAATACACGGATCAGAACAATTGTATAGTATGTTTTTTTGCAATAAGAACATAGTAGGAAGGGAAGTACTACCAACAAAGACCCAAAGGTGCACTTATCCCCTTTTATTCACTAGAATACAACAAAGTAATAAGTACATTGAAATAATGAAAATTTTAGTCCTCCCTAGTCGCCTATGTAGAGTATAACTTAGACTGGTTCTTTAGCTTTTATTTCCTTTTTGGGTAGGTTTTCAGAAAACTGGACAGTCTTGACTGGCAGTTAAGGTGCAATGGGCAAATTAGCATTTTCTGATGCAAAACTCTTCAACTGGAAATGACTTTTGACCAGGTCTTCAATAAGACTTCCTTAATTCCAAGCCTGCTCACTGTATAGTAAAATTGATTTTGCCTATTCAATAACCTACCTGCAGCCAAGAGGCAATTAGAGTGTACCATATTCTTCATTGCTTTTCAAATCATGACTCTTACTATGGATCACTGAGGATACTGCCTAAGTAAGAGACAAACTATTATGAAGTGGTTTTCAGAAAGTAATCCTCACAGGGACTGAAATTAAAAATCCATTTTGGTACCACAATTGAAAAGAGAATAAGCTTTTTTAATCTTCTGGAGAAAAGTGCATTTACCTTTCAGTGATGACTGACACTCTCATGCAGAATCATGCAAAGATTTTGTCTTAGATATCCATGTCTTGAAATTCATGACAAGTTCAGTGTTCCAGCTGAAGTTACATTTTCTAACTGTTGCATTGGAGAAAACAGCAATGTGAACAACTAAGTCTACACTCAGCACCAAACTTGCTGGGCTGCTTATACTTAATTCTTATGGTTATTAATAGCCTGTTATGCTTAGTGAGGTTCAGTTCATGAATTCTGAGCATGCAGAGCTGGCAACGCTAGGTAAAGCATTCAAACTCCAGATGTAACAGCAAGAAATATTTTAAAATATTCAAAGCAGGGATCGTCGGTCAGTTTTATGGACCTTTGAACTTCCAAGCAGAGAACAGGAAATCAGCAAGTGGCCCTCAGAGAATTCCCTTGTTAAAAAGAAATTTACTGCTGGTAGGTAAGTGTTAGATTGAGAATCTATTCTTCTCAGTTCCCAGCCAAAGTGAGCTTTTGCTGGACAGTGGGGAGCACTCCAGGCTGTTGTGTGGTCTTGGTTTCACCCACACCAGGTGTGTGCTGGGATTTTGACAGAGCTTAAAGTCTTTTATGTGTTAGGAAGGAAAAATGTAACATTTCATTATGTCTTGGGGGTAAGAGAACCTTTCAAAAAGTCTACCAAGAGAAATGAATCTTCTGTATGCTTTCAATGTATTAAACTTCATAAGCTATTAATGGAAATCCTGGAAGTAACAGATGTCCCATTTTCCTTAGTGCCATCTGCTTCTACATGTGAATGGAAAATGGCCTTATAAAACTTATTTTCCAGTGGTTCCTGAAGTACGGAGGGGGCATTTTAAAGATGTGTCTTTAAGCTGTAGTCTCATTGTGAAAGCTATTACATAGTCTTTATTGCTTTGTCAAAGTATCTAGACTCAAATTGAGGTACTGAAATAGTGGTTGCCCAGAAGTATGGGAAATGCAGATCAGTTTGTCAGTGAAACCACAGAGGGCAAGTGATTTTGATTCTGGTATCAGCAGGTGAGAGGGTTTTCTACAAACATTTTTCTTCATCTTTTAGCGCACATATTGGCAAAATAATCAGAAGATCCAATGGACAGAAGGCTAGTGATTTTTCTTCCATTTACTGCTGAAATTTGGACCTAGTGATTGATTTCTGCCAATGAAACATCAGCCATGGTTAAAAAAAGCTACTTATACTACTAACATGCCTCATCAAAAAATGCACAGTTATTGTTGTCTATTGCTGTTCGTCTTCTGGAGGATTTTATTTCATATTTTTCAAGGTCTGAGTGAAAAAAAATAGGGATAAATATTAAATCGTAAAGTGTAAGTATGTAAGGTATTTGAGAGCAAAATATTCAAGGAATCTGTCAGAAAAGCTTGCAGCCAGTATATACAGCTTAAACAATTTCTTGTGCGCTTTGGTGATTTTCAACTCTTAGTTCACATGTGGGATATGAAAAAACTACTTGAAATTGGAAAGACTATTTCTGTTATACAACTAGATTTCTGCTTCAGCATTTATACTTATGCTGGCTCTCAAAAAAATCAAATTCAACAGAGTAGGAATCATTTTTGTAAAACCTTGAAAGCCCAAACGTGAAGTCTGGGAAACTGGATTTTCCTTATCACCCTTGTAAAGAATAGGCTGCACATGATGTTGGATAACAGATTTAGGTGTGAAATTGATCTGTCCGGTTATATTAGGCTGGCAAGTAAATAACTAGACTGATATATTTAGGGAACTTCTGTAGTTGATTGAGGAAAAAAAGTATATCATAATAAGAAATGGTGATAGATGTGAGAACAGTAATAGCCTTATTGAATACTTTCATTTCATTAGTTAGAAAGATTAAAGAAACCACATTTCCTTGAATTTGGAGTTATGTTACTATGAAACCAACAGAAAATAGAGAGGAAAATATATTTTCTCATTCCATGAAATATTCTGCAAGACAGAACAAATATAGCCAAAATGCCACAGCAAGAAGTGAAATTAATAATATTATTATGGAATTATGCAGCAATTTATTTTTAATAAGAAATATGTCAGATTCTCTTGATTTGGAAAAAAGGTGATATTCCTCTTGTGGTAGCTGTGTAAATTTCAGTCTGATCCCCAACAAGAATCTCTTTCAGCTCTTTAGATAATTATTGAGTCTGTAATTTGATTGTGTCTTTCTTTGGTTGATGATCAAATCCGAGACCCTGTTTGCTTGTAAACTGTTTTATGCTCTGTGCAGTACATGGGAAAGTAAAACCCAGACTTTACTTGAAGAATGGATAAATGTGATTGCAAGTCTGTTTTTGAACATGTCGAAAAAAAAAAAAAGCTATTTTAGAAGTTCTTTTTTGTTAAAGTATGAAGTTAAAGTACTACATTTAAGATTTATGGCTTTCATAAGTCCAAACGTAACAATAATTTATGAGTGAGATTTAAGTTCTTGTATATTTGAAGATACCTACATCAATTCTAGTGATCTTAGCTATACACTCTACTTATTTTAGGCACATCAGATGGGTTTAATCATGCTCTTGACACAACCTCTTGGGCATTTCTTGTTATTGAGCAGAATATGAGCACATTTGCACCTCTGAAGCCTAACAGGATAAAGTGAAAAGTAGGTATTGAGCAGCATGTTGCCTGAGTAGATGAAGTATACTAAAAAGGGGTGTTCGCCATATTCGAAATTACTATGACCATTATCCCTTTCACTGAAAAAAAAACAAAACTGTAAAAGGAAATACTAGCAGTCATTGAATAGTGGCCTATTAGCTTGACTATTATGAGTAAGAGGATGACCTAAATTCCAGATGCTGAAATAACTCAGACTCACCTTCTAAAACTACACTAAAAATCAGCAATATCATTATCTGTGTAAAAAAAAAAATGGTGTGGTCTAATTGTTGTCTATCCTAAAGAGGACTTACTTTTTGAATCCCCACAGGTATTATTATACAGTTATATAGATATTATATATTGGCACAGTATGATTATTTTATTATTCATTTATATTTGGTTGAGGTTGCTTTTGTAGGAGCAAAATTTCAGGTAGACATTTCTTGAAAGTAAGTTTGATGTTTTCTCTTCTTGTGCTGTTTCTGTCTGTCCAGTGATACGTATGCAAGTAATAACCTATTCTTTAAAATTCCCTAATTGTCCCAGCTTAGGGTAAAGGATATTGGCAATTAAGAATTCTTCACCTGAAGAACCTTACCCTACCCGTTAACTCTTTAGGGACAGGTATCTGCTGTTCACATTTCCTAGCCGAGTGCTAGGACCCTATCTGAAAGAGCTGAGTCAGCGACCCCCCTGGTCTTGCCACCTCAACACATCTTATTCGTATCTTCTGAAGACAACTAAATCATTGATATCTCCCAATTACCTACAAAGCTTTGGTGGTTATTTTAAGTGTAACAAGTGCATTGACCTCAGTCTTTGTTAAATCAAGTGGGCAAAGACTATGGCAAATATATTATTTATGCTTAATAGTAACTCAACAGAAGTGATAACTGTGAAAGATATGACCTCAAATTGTCAGCAGCTGATCAAATTCTTCATATTGCACATAAAAACCCCATACATTTGAAAAACATTAAATACGATCAGGAAGAGAAATTGTTTTTCATATTAAATAATCCAAATAACCAAGTTGTTGCAGATTTTTACAAGAACAGATCCTCCTAGTTCTCAAACATTTTACTCATCACTCTTCTATTCATGATTAATCTGAGTTTTTAAAGAACCTCTTCAGTAAACAGGATCACATCAAGCTGGGTAAGCGTAGGCTGTAAAAGCATTCACTGTTAAAATGAACTTAGAAACTATTATCTAACATTTATACAGGAAAATTTCCAAGTACTAACCTACTGCAGTAAGAGTTTGCAGAGCAAAATATGCAGAATTCATAACAACCACAAGAAAAGTCTAGAACTGATAAATGAATGAAAATCCTTTAAACTCTGCAATCTTGAATGGTAGCTGTTTACTGAAAGGCTGATTACTGAAATTAAAGATCAGCTTCATTATTTCACTCATTTTCCTATTTATTTTATCTCATTAACCTTGCCAAAACGTCTCAAAAAGAAAAAAGGGGGGATTTTCCTGGAGGTAATTGCACTGAGCTTGCTTCTGCCTTATCTCACTAACCTCACTTCTATCTATGAATTAATATTTGAAGAGGTAAAATACAATTATATTTATCTGAAATCATGGGACTAGTTATTTATATTGATGTTGATATTGTCACTGATACTAGCAGGCATTTTCCCAGTGACTAGTTGTTGATGCAGCAGTATCTGAACAGCTGAATATTAGAGAGCATTCTTGACTGACCACAGCAAGAAAAAAAGTGCCTCTGTGTAGAGTATAGGGACAGCATCTTCCAATTTTCCTGTTTCAGGCTATACATAAATTTCTATTTATCCTCTTCATTCATCACCCGATCTTTGTTCTTGTCTCCAAATTGCTGCAGAACATCGAGTTCCTAATCTTGCTTCCAGAATTTTGCCTAAATTAAGAAATTCAGCTGGTTGCATTTATGTCTGCACTGTTTATACCTTCTCAGTTTTGATGCTGTCCCACTGGTTAACTTGATCTTGAACATATGTCATCAGCACAGACCAGCACCACACCAGGGCTGACCCTGATCACTGTCTGCACACTGGATCCTGTCTCTAACATTCTAAGCCCACACCAGAGCTCCTTGCTCGTGAGGGCATTGATCATGGTTCAGATTAATTAAAAGCAGATCCTAAGGAAAGGAGGGGCAGCCTTCCAGCTTCTTTCGTGATAGCTCCTGCAGTGAAGGACACCATCTAAATTCCACTTGGATTCAGCCAGCTGAACTCCTAGAAGGCGAGATGTGCTCAGGGCCACCGCCGTTATTGCTTTCCTACCTATGATTCTGAACATGTCTTCATACACGCTTCATACACGACCATGTCTTTTGTAGGCCTGTACAAATAAAGAAAAATAGGAGTGGGTTTTTTTACAGGGTGAGGTTTTAAGTGATATGTAGGATGTTTTGCTCTTGTTCTGTTTATGAAGAAAGCAATCTTAGATTATTTTCACTTGAAAAAACATCACGTGTATAACCTGTGCCCTGTTTTTATGTATATTTGTCTTTACATAGCAGTATTTGGGCACGCTAACAGGTATTGCTGAAGTTTTAATTATCCAGTTATCCAACTGATTTCTGAAAATGAAACAAGTACTGCTGGAAGTTCTTGGGTAGTTTTGCCTACAGTCTGCATAGCTAATAGATCATGTTGATTTGGTTTGCTGAGAAAGGCCATGTTCAGAGGAGTCTTCTGGGCTCAGAAAAAGCTAAGAAAAATTAAGTGCTTGTGAGTTCTTATAATATTGAACATTGAACAGCTAATGTGGTTTGGGGGTTTATGTCCTATTACTGCTGGCAATGTTATCGTGACAATCCCATTTAATTTGATTGCAGAAATACAATATGGAATGAGTAAGTTCCAACATTTATAAAAGCAAAGTTGCTAATATCGCACATATCAAGAGTCACACTTCTTATTTTCTTCAGCTTTATTATGTTGTACAAAAAAACTCCTGTTTATTACCCTTGACGATAAGAGCTGTTGCTTACTTTTTATCATGCAGTGACATTTTTAAAAAGCACAGAAGAGATAACAGCAAATTTGTGCAATTGAAACATGAAGAGTAATAAAAATTTGCTAGCTTTCTATTTTTGTTACTGGATGATCTCATTGCTGAAATAGCGTAGAGCAGCATCTGGTCTCTTAATCAGATTAAAAATGTGTTAGTCTTGTGACAGTGAAGTGTATCAGATGCTTCTGTAAATATTTAGTCCCTTATTGTTTTTCACTACTGAGACACTTTCTTGATTAGGCCACTCAAACTTGAAAAACAAAAGAGATAAACAGAGACATACAGAAGTAGGAGTCAGGTGGAGAGCACGATGTCACAGGATTTGTATAGGCACAAGTTTCTCCAAACCAGGTTGAAGACAGAGTGATGACTCTAGGATGATGATGGCCCATACTGTCACTGTGAAAAACGAGAGTAACATGAATAACGCAGGATGTTCCAGGATGGCAGATGTCCTCTTTAGGCTTTGTAAGAGGTGGCTTCCTCTTTGCTTTAAAACTAACAATCCAAGTATTTTCTAAGTCATGATTTTATTTTTTTTTCTTCCAGAAGTTTGTATTTGGCCATGGTTTTGGTTGTTGGGATTTTTACTTTTTTTTTTTCCAAATAGGATTTTAAAAGACTTGAAATGTTTTCAAATGCAGTCATGAAAATCCTTTTACACAATGATTTAGATTAATCTTAAGAATAATTTTCTTGTTATTTTTTTGTCTTGATGCTCCTACTGAAAGGCTGCTATCAATATTTTATTATTTTAGAAACTACTAATTTCTAGTTTAAATGTACTAACACCCAGTAATTTATCCTTTAAGCTCAGATTGTGTTTCCTCCTTTCCTTCTTCTTCCTCTCTCCATATTTATTAACCATATCCTTTGAATATATAAGACAGAAACTTTTACCTTCTTTGGCAGTACGTTATTTATTCCACCATCATACCAAATTTTCTTGGTTCACAGACATGTACAGGTCAAATAAATTTACTTTTTTTAATTTATTCAAATACTTTTTTTACTTTTTAAAAAAATTTAATTTTTTATTTGTTATATGGATAAGATCTCAGCAGAACTATTTAAGATAAAGTGAGCAATTTTCTGATGAACAATGTTCTGGTGTCCTGTGCTACAAGCTATGGCTGGAATGCTTCTCTATATATTCTGAGATAACATTTACCATTTTGTTACTGAATTATTTGTAATTTTATAACCTATCATAAGATGATGGAAAAACAGAATTTTTTTATACTAGTCAGTTCCAATTAATAGGCTTGTAGCACAGTCTTTTATTAATCCCCAAGGGCATGATTTTGCCCTCTATAATTTATCTGATTTTCTATTACTCTGGTCATCATATTAATGTGGCTCTTCATGCGTGATATCTAAATATCCTTCTGAATTACTTCCATGCTTACATTACCAAAAACTTCCAGGGCCACTGCAGGTTAGTAGGAGTTACGGTTACTTCTAGGAAGTCAAAGTTTGTATTTTGATTGATTGTGGCTCAAACAAGAAATAGAAGAACCACTGAGACAAAGAAGAAATAAATGGAAAATCCTCTTCTTTGACAATAATGAGGATTATTCTTAAGGACATGTGAATTACTATTTGCAACTGACCATTGAAGGACCTAACTCTTCCATGTGAAGTGGGACCTGGTAAATTCTGGGTTCTTGTGGCAGAAGTGCTTGTTGTGAGATAAAGCCACCTTTTAACCACAGATTTCAATGAAAAGTTTCCAAAAGTGTCCTGAATTATTAAATATGTATAACACAATGGCAAGACGAGAATTTTTAAAAAATTACTGAGCTCTTCAGAAAAGAGAAGTATAGTAATCCAGACTTTGTTTGATCATAATTGAAAGCCAGGAGGTTAGAGATGAAACAGAGACACTTCCATTGCCGTTGACAGCTCCAATGACTAGATCCTGACAATCATTTTATTTATTTATTTATTTATTAAGCTCATTAATTATTGAGTCATTCTCAGTGTGATTTCTTGCAACACCTTTCATGTACAAAGCTAGATATATTGGTGTTCTCTTAAAAGAACTGCTAATTTGCAAATTATATTAGTGAGACTTCTATGTGGTGAGATAATTATTTGTGATTTTCATTAGTGTTTCTTAATCAACGGCTGTTTAGAATTTTTATTTATTGTTTTTTAATTTTTATTAGCAAGACACTTTATTATTATCTCATTAAATCATACAAAAAGTTTTACAATCAAAGTTATATGAAGTTTTTTAATCTAAACATCTTGGTATTACTTTCATGCAAATGGGTTCAAATTCGTTTTTATTAGCAAATATACTACTAAATATATTGTTGGTGTTTTTACTGCAAAAGAATATTTGACAGGATAGAAAACAAAATCCCAATGCCTTTGACAAACTATTGTAGTTTTTATGTCACAGAAATGAAAAAATAATTCCCAATGGTACTTAAATATACCAAGTATATGTTTCAATCACAGACCGTTAATATGTTGCAGTTTCAAGTGGTGCTTTTTTGTTTTATCGGAAAACTGCCAAGAAGCATCAAAATTCCCAAATAAGAAAACTTTCAAAACAAGTTTTGACTTGTTTTAGAGATTTCTTTCCTTATTCTTTGACAGTAGAAACTTACAATTGATGTAGTAGCATTTAGACCTTTTTTTATATTAGGCTGCTATTTAACATAGGTGATACGGATATCAAATGTTTCAGTGCTAGTTTAGTGGTTCCCCTGACGAAATGGTTTGTTGTCTCTTTCATTTTCAATCGCTTCTAAAACTTCAAATTCTATGTAGTAGTTCTTCTTACACTGACCCCTTATTTCAATATCTGTTAATACATAGCAACTCTTCTCTTCTTACTAAAGGCAATCATTAATAGCCTGGAGAACAAAATCTGATTCTTCACGTATGCAATTGTTACTGTTCAGTTGCATCATTCATTCCAAAACCAAGCAAAAGAGTCTTAAAGTCTCAGAGAAGATTATTCCAGGTTGTAAAAAGGTTCAGGCTTATATTTTGTCCTTCCACTATCCGTCTAATCCTCCTAATATTTTATTTTATATCTTTTCCACTATTTATATGCAACCTTTTATATCCAGATAGTTGAAGGGAAAAAAAATCTGTAAACCTGTAAGCAAGATCTGTAAGCAAGACACTAAACTTCTACACTTTCTTAAGTTTTCTCAGCTTTCCCTGATGGAGTGACAGATGGAGGTTGTGGGTTTATGCAAAGCTGTTTCCAAAGTGTAGATTATAATAATGTTGCTTAATAACTTAAAAGAAGTTGTCCACACAGTACTGAATTTATGTTCAAAATTTTTTTTCAAAAATTATTACTGTGGTAAAGAACAGAATGGTCCTTAAACATGATTGTGAAAATTGAGGAATCAATCAATTAACTAATTTTTTATAGATTATTTTCCCCTTGTTTATGAAGACATCATTTGATTGACATAGTTTATAATAGTAAGGTGTCTTCACACGGCATCCTACAGAAATCAAGGCAAAAATTTCCTTATCACATTTTAGAACTCTTTGCTCCTTTTGACACATTCTTTTCAGTCTCAGCTGATGTCCACAGATGAGTGATGAACATCTGTGAATCCAGATGTACAGGGCTGGTTAGGATGTGTTTCAATGTTAATTTGAGCTTGGGCCTTCAGATGCTGGGTGATATTACCATTTAAATATCACACAGTGGAGCCTTAACTCTGAAATAAATTCTAAAAAATTCAGAATTTTAACCTCTGATTTTATTATAGTAAGCACTTGTTTGTTCAACACTATGCTTATGAATAGTCTGAGAATTATCTGAAAGAACTTGCAGTGGTTACGTTTTGTACTTGCCACTTTAATAAGTTGCTTCAGATGCTCCCAATAATTCAGGAGCACATGAATTAAGACTTAATTGAATGCATTTGTTCATTCTTGTTATAAATGGCCCCAAATATGTGTAAAGCTTTGAAGATTTTTATTATTTTGATATACAAATATCTATTAGTGTACAGATTATGAACTGGATACTATTAATCATTATTTCAAAAATTATCTATGTAGCAATAATTTATTTTATTCCCTGTTCTTTCTAAAACGTTAAAGGAAACATCGTTTAGGCATATTATCTCCTCATGGAGAACATCACACTGAGACATCCATATTGTATCTTATATAAATATCCAGGTTCACATATAGGTTCTCTGGAGTATTCTGTCCAAAACAGAATACAGCAGTGTTCACAGCTTTTTAAGATGGAGATTCCTGTCTTTATATATTTGTGCCCATGTGTGTCTACATGTACAAAACTGAATGCTTAATTTGATCATAAACCTTCAACATGTCATGCTGTCCATATAGAATACAGCAGTTAACCAGAATGGTCTAAGTAAGAGTTAGGAACATAAAAATGAATGGTTCTGGAGTAGAGAATGAACATACATACACAAGGGGGATTTCCTTTGAATAACAGCAGTATCAAACAGGGTAAAAAGGTTACACTGAAGTAAATAAATTGTAAAGCACAAAGGGCAAACACAAACTATAAATGATTATAGAAGCTAGTCAATCATACAGAGAGATGTGTGTGGAGATAGTTAAACAATTTATTTCCTAAATCTGAAGCAAGTCTGCATTGGTAGGTAATTATAATTTGACACTTCTTTAATTTGAATATTTATCAGTTGAGCTCATATGATATCAGTTGAACTCATATGAGCATGAATCACTTGTGTAGGTTACACTTAATTCAGTGTTCTGATTTAACAGAAATGCTATTATTTGTGCACATAACTCCATCATTCTGCTTGAAGCAGCTATCAGATGAATGACCTTCACTAAATTATTTTTTAGAACTTTGAACTGTTGTATTGCCCTTCAGATGTATTATAATAATATGATCACCTGTCTTATTTTAATTCAATTTGACTTTGTTGAGCATTACTTATTGATATCTCTACAAATACACTCAATATTTTTATATTCTTAATAGATGAAAAAATAGTTAATTCATTTATTGCTTAAAAAAAAAATCAGCCCAGCAGTCTATAAGTAAAAGAATGCTGAATATAATTTTTTCATGGTTATCTCATTCTTTATGGTTAATTACAACTAATGCACAAAAGTTTTCTTGAGTGTGATTCCACACTTGAAACAGTCAGGAATTATGTTGAGACAAAGCATAGAGACCAACAAGTACTAAAAAAGATATTATTTACTTAAATCTTTAATTTAAGATTGTTCTATCTCCTGTTTCTGGTTTGGGGGTTTATTTTCCTTTTGCTTGAATTGATTTCAGGTTCAGTTCTTTAGTATTGATTTCCCTTACAAATTCAAAGGCATGGTTGAAAGGATTCAAGAAATGTCTAATCCTCTGCCATAGTCTCATTTCTCATTTCACTCCAGCAACAGTTTCAGTCAGAACAGCTGCAGCCTGCCGCAAACACACCATGGAGAGGGAGCTTGTAACTTGCTTTTGAAAGCTGGCAAAAAAGCAGTATAACCGCATGAGAGAAAACATAAGGACTGAGAAGAGAGCTAATATGTGCGGAGTCTGTAAAAAAGGGTGAAGTTTGAAATTGAAATGCATATTGCAAATATTGTCTAATGATGAACTCTTTCTGTGTGTGTGTGTATTTACATACTGCAGGAATTAATTGCTCTTGGGAGTGAGAAAGACAAGTGGATTAAGGTGAGGTAGCAGTAAAAGGCTTCACACTTATGAGTTGATAAAGTGAGAATTAAAGTTTATTTAACAGTTGTGCACTACTAGAAGCATTTTAAGTATAATTATAATTTTGAGATTTCCCAAATTGCTCACACTTGATTAAATCTATCTAAAGACAAAACCGTAATTTTTCTTATTTTTCAAGTAGTATTGGATAAAAACATAATTGATCCAATACAGTGTCCTAAAAGGAATGTTTCAGCAAAGTTTTAAATAGGAATCTGAATAAATGCTAATTTTAGGAGCCTTCAGCCAGTGCTTATCAAATCCTTGTTGTAATGTCAACAGCTTTAAATGATACATTCTATTAATGGTTAGCGTTAAGTTACAAATTTAGCAGTTTTAAAACTTTGATATTTTCATTAAGTTTGACACCACAAATAAGTCACAATGATCCTCCAATCTATATGTATATGATTATATTTACATCACATAAATATTTATATTTAAATTTGTATTTTGCTAAGTATTTTTAACAAGTTCATTACAAATTTAATATTTTTGCTCTTTGTTTCTCATACATGACAGTTTCTCTTATCTGAATTACTAAAATTTCTAAGCAACAAAACTTTTGACAGGAAGTGACAGATCACTTAACAGCATACATTTTTAAGAACTATACTTTGATGCTAAAATTTCTTATATTCCTATATTCACAAAAAAACAACCACTCCAAATTTATCTAATTGCTAAAATGATTAAGAAGCTTAATGCATCTCAGGAATATACTCTAGATTATCCTAGGTAACCTTCATATTTGCACTGCCTGACAATTGCATCATACACATTCCCATTAATATTACAGTGCAGATAATGAAGGAGACTAATTCTTTATCAGCCCTTCACTAACATTAATATGACACAATGACTATCTAAAAAGATCTCTTGTTCAGCAGTCAGGACATTTCATGTTCCATATTCCTTATTGCACAACTTCTTAAGACCAAGTCTATTTATTTTAATAATTGCATCTTTGTAATTTTGTTCATGAATATAATCCTAGTCAGTAATTCATGTCTCACATATTTATCTGGTTATTAAAAACACATTTAGTTCTGCCTAGGCTGATATGCCTCTTTGGTACTGTTACGGATGGAGAGGGGAGAGCTTAGACAAATCCCTGCCTTTCCAGGTTTCTGGCAGTAGGCAGAAGCTTTAGTGAGGCAGCCAGCACCCCAAAACCCACTCTCACTCGCAAGTTCTTAATAATGACCGATCAGGCCTACTACGACATAATTTATTAGTTTAAATAGGACAAGGAAACAGACATAAGACTTTAACAGATTACTTACCACACAGGATAACACAAAGGAACTACTAGTAGATAAAAAATATAGTGCACGATAATATTAATAAAGGTACCTTCTGTTACAGCTAGTGAAGAAATACAATAGATTATAAGAAAGGAGTAATAGATTATTATAAATTATTATATTATATTATTAGTAATAGATTATTAGAAAGGAGTCGATGACACTTACTAACTAATTATAGTGGTGAGCATAGAATCTCCCAGTTTCTCTCGGTCCCAGAGAAGTAACTCAATGTCAACATCTTAACATCGAGAAGAACATTCCACACACTCAGAGAGTGTATAAGAGATTTCTGACTTCATGAAAATCATAGTGGTCTTTTATAGTCGTAAAAATGCTTGTGTTCTGCTGTCACTAATTTCAGGTTTTCCTTTCTCACCATTCAAGCCAGGATGTGTATTGCTAGCTAAGGAGGTTCTCAGCTGAGATAATTCATCACATGACAAATCATTTTGGCCTAACCTGGCCGTATGTTGCTGGGAGATAAGCTTTCGCTGTATCAGGGGTGAAAGGTCCTGCCACAGGTAAGTAAAATTTTCCCTGAAGAGATCACTACTTTTTCCTTACAGTAATGTTTATGTCAGTGTCATGACTACAGACTGAACTATGAGAATTTATTCTTCCTTATAGAAAAGCTGACTACATTATGGAGCACGGAGGACTGAAAATATTACAAAGCTTAATAAACCTCAAATGATAAAAATGTTTTATATTGCATTATTTTTTAGTGGCTCAGGGATGTTAACTGTTACTGTGGAGACATCAAACCTTTCACTCAGAATGAAAATGACAATGTTAATAACATTAATTCCATCCTCCTACAGGAGCTTCTTATAAAAATCTTTAAGCATCATAATCATGAAAAATAAACCTCAAGATGAGAAGCTGAATATTGACTATTTTGTCTAAAGACAGCCTAAAAATATTTCATCTCTCTTCACTCGCATTTTTGCTATATGGCTACATTAGCTGTAGGTAGGTGTGCAGAACTAATGAGGTTACTCATCTTCTAACTATTCTTACCAGGTAGAGAGTGGAGAGGGAAGAGGGGCAAAGGTCATGCAGCCAGAGCCACTAACAAGCTGAGGAATACTTTCTGGAAAATATAATCTTATGAAGAATATTTTGTTATTAGCATGTTCTGGAATATCGGTACACAATGGGGGTAGTAAATTATCTGATCCTTTCTAAGAATGTGATAAAGGAAAACCAAAAGAGCACATCAAGCCGTCAGTGAATCTAAGGGTGCACAATGAAGTGCAGTATTCTTCTCTTACCTGAGGACAACAGCCTCAGGCAATGGAAAACGAAACTTGGTCATGGTCTGCTGCCTTCTGAACTGTGCTATTCTAAAATCCCGTCCTCTCCAGGGACCTGCATGTGATCACCAGAAGGAAACAGGAAAGAGGATCATATGGTTCCATTTCCCCTGTTAAGCTGAACTACTGCAAGTTTTCGTGAACCCAAAGCATTCAAGAGTTACCTCCAGCAATGTTGTTAACTTCCTGATATTGTAAAAGCCTTATTCCCTCACCGTAGAATTTGATTGTCACAAATTGCACTTGCTCAAGTGTTTAAAGTTCCCAGTTTTTCCCAACACAAAGTGACTGAGGCTAAACCTCTTACATTTAAAGACCAAGTTAGTCAAAGCTTCCAGTTGTTGGATTTCACTGTGTATTTACCAACAAGCCTGAAAATCCTCTACTATCAGGTATTTTTCTTAATTATTTTTCCTGATGAACAAGTCATCTTTTGACACTTTTAAATAAAGGTTTATACTGTAGTGCTTGTCTTCCAGCAATACTTATTGTGGATTTCATTTGAAATCTTAAAAACAGCAGATCACAAGCTGATCCTAATTGTTATAAGGAAGCTGAGCGGAAGCAACTGAGTTTCTATCAGGATTTTCACACTACTCATGAGAACTGTGACCCCACTTCAGGTGATGTTCCTAACTCTTTACAGTATTCATTTTTGTCTTGAATTGCGTATAGAATTTTAGCTTTCCTACATACTCTCTATACTAAAAAAATCCCTTCCTTTCTGGTGTTCCTCTTTACCCTTTTTTTTTTTTTTTTATGAACAGTACAAGTGAGAATTTATGTTGAATCTCACTTGGATGCTGAAATCTGTCTTATTTTGAATTACTGATTTACAGAATTATAGAATTTGTATAGGTGTACATTACATGTATTGTTTACTCTCAAATGCAAAATTTTCAATGACTTGGATTTAGCTATACTAAAAGGGAAATGTTTTATTAGTTTTACTTATCAATGCTTCCGTCATCCACCAGTGTAATTTAGCAGCCATACTAGAAAGTTACCATGTCATATAGGTCATAGGTAAAAATTTAGAAGTACAAATCCTAAACATATTTTTCAAAAACATGACTTACCATGATATTTTTTGGTTGGCTTATAAGGAATTGTAGTTAACAAAACACTTTTAAATTACATCTACTCATTGCTGTGATAATTACATATAGTATAATTTTTTTTTAACAAAATCTAATATGTTACTCAAATAACTTGGAGAAATCAAAGCATACATCCACACAGTAGTATTTATCAGGTAGACCAGCAACTCTATCAGTATAAATGTTTTGAAAAAAATCTTCATTCTATGATTATTCTATCATCATTCTGCAGAGTTTGTAACCGGTTTATAATTCCTGAGAAATTTCTCTCATACTTAAATGTGTCTATGAACTGATACTCTGTTTTCTTTCACGTTTTCCAGTGCTTCAGAATTTTCTCATATTTCCCGAACTGAATGAAAATTAAACAATCTTGGCAACGTCTACTATATCTTTTAGTAACAGAATTCATTTGGAAGCCTGTCTCTAGCTGCAGTTGTACAATGTTGGAACTAGGAAGTTCCCTGGATATACTATATGCCTTTACATAGCCCTTACCTAGTATGAGGCTTGATATCAACACTATCTGTATCAACAGATATCAACACTGCTGTCTGTATAAGCAAGAGCACTGCTGTGACAGTGGCAATTAGGAGTCATCTGATTATTTAATCAGTATTTCGATGAAACTCTAGTGAATTTTGGCAATTATGGTGTTAATAGAATGCAAATATTTTTCAACAAAAACATATTGTTAAAGAGAATAATTTTGAATCCATTTGGCAGTTTTCAGTTCACTCGTAATTCTTAAAATTTGAGGAAGGATACGGTGGGTAATAAATAGATCCTTTAGAGAAGATAGTTCACTGGAAAGCCTTTGAATTTTGGTCCTTTAGAACCATACACGTAAGTATACTACTATAATCCCCAAGAGTAGGTAATTTTTAACGAAGTGTTGACAAACAGTTCCAACTGTACTGTTATTACATGAAACAGTTATAATATTCATACCAGGTCATAATCCTTCACTGACTTTGACATGTTTGTCATACTCAGCAGTTCCGTTATTCACCCTGTAAAATCTCTGATGGATTGAAATAAAAAATGAAACTCGTACATCAAGATCTAATTGAATACAAAGTTTGCTATTACATGAACATAATAACTTGAAGCATACGAAGCAGCCTTTGTGATTTTTGCACCATTTCTTGAAAAGCAATTCACTTCCTTCCTATGAAACCAGATCAAAACCCGTGTTTTTGAATGACTCCACACAGGTAGGCACAAAGCAGGCATAAAAAAATAATTTTAAAAAATTGTCATTTATTGTTGTTCTTCCAAAGAAAAGAATCAGAACAAAGTTTAGGTAATTCTTTAACTCACCACCTTAAAGTGAATTTGGGTTATAGTAAATTTTTATTGACTGAAATACAGTCCTACAAGCTAAACTGACATTCATTTTAGAAGCTGAAAGAAATACACAGATGGAGTTCTTATAATAACTTTCAGCAGAAGTTATGAAATATGCTTGCAGTATTTAACCCTTGACTAAAATGTTGGGAGTCAAATACTTTGGCTGGAGAGAAACTTAATCTTATTGCAGAAGCTACATTTTGCCTGAGATTAAAGACAAGACTCACCATTAACCATTTTGCAGTTTTCACGAACATGCAGTTTCTAATACATGGTGATAATTCCATTAATATTGTCAAAACTTGAAAACTGAATGGAGAAACTTTATTACCAACCAATACAGAATCACAGAATATTCTGAGTTGGAAGGGACCCAGAAGGATCATCGACTCCAACTCTTAAGTGAATATCTTGTACGGGGATTGAACTCTTGACTTTGGCATTTTTAACACCGTGCTCTAAAAACACATATCATATAGGGAACTCCCTCTTTTTCATAGTTAACCTGAACACTAAACATTCCTTTTCCTGATTATATTGCCTTTAGGCTTAATAATTCTTCTTCCTAATAGATATAATCTTCCTTTCTAATAGTGTAAAACTCTTGCTGTGCCCAAGACTATATTTATTATTTGCTCAAGTGCACAAATTAATGAACCTGAGAAATTGATTTCCCTTGTATGTGCCTCTGTCTCTGCATGACTAGGAGTTACTCACGACACTTAACTCTTTTAAGCTGTTCTCATGTAATGTGAAGGAAATATGAAAAGTTTGAAAATAGAAAGAGAAGGTGATTAAGCAGACTTTATTTCACTCAATTTTAAAGGAATTACTATCATTCTTAACATGAATCTGTTTGTTTGCTTGGGGAAAAAATACAAAAACTGTTTAAAGAATGAAGCTTAGAATTTCCCCAGTACACTGAAAAACAAATGAATGATACACAACATCGACCCTAAAATTTGTGAAATCTAGCATGTGGCCCCTCCAGATACCCATAAGTCATGAGGGAGTAACCTAGATTTACCCAAATCCACACTAAGCTATCTACAAAGTGGTCCCAAAAGTAGATGGATAAATATGAAATCAAATTTATCTACAATCTGAAGCATGGTACTAAAGAGAGTTTAATGCATAAAACTCCAGCAAATCAAGAAATAAAGCATTAAAATCTTCAAGTCTTACGTTGTAGTAGTGAATTTCACTTTCTGTTTCAATTTAAGAATAAAAAGGGTTTTTTAGAAAAGTGTTTTGGTTTTTATATATTATAGCATGCATTCTGCTCTTTGCCAGTAATAAATATGATCCAAAGCACTCTAAAAACTACCACCAGGCTTTCACGGAGCAGATTTTGGCCAAAATTTTAACTTAGCATCTTAAATACATGATGATAATTGGGATGAAAACTTAGGATGCAATTTAAACCCACTCCATTCTTTTCGCACAAGAGAGTATTGTCTTTTTTTATGTTATGCTGAACAAAATGGAAATTCCTGAGCTTGAGCACAAACCAATTTTAAATATTAGATCCTAAAAACCATGAAATAAAATATACAGTTCATAAACTTAAAGGCCAGTTATGCAAATAAATAGTGCATTAAGTACATGCTCTTGTATTTTTATCTAATAATAAGGTTTAAAGAAGGATATCTCAGAAGTCAATTACCCTGTTATCTTACCTCCTGTGTTTCTCCTTCATAAACACTAGTTTAAAAGAAGGAAATAAACTTTTACCCTATGACTTCATTGCGCCAAGTTGGGTCTTATTTTCTTGCAATTTTTTACTCACAACTTTGGAAGTTGCACATTGGTTTTCTCCTTTTTCCCATTATTGTTATTATTATTATTATTATTATTGCTACTATTACTATCACTACTATTATTATTGCTTCTATTATTATTGCTACTATTATATGTTGTTGTTATTGTTGCTGTTATATCTTTTTAATTATTAAACTGTTTTTATTTCAATCCTTGTGTTTCTTTCCCTCTGTTAGGCTTCTGATTCTTTCCCCGTCCTACCAGGGAACAGGAGCATGAGCAAGCAGTCAAGTGGTGTTAAAGACAACAACACTACATTGCCTCGCCCTCACTCCTGGATAAAAAAAATCTATTTAATTAAATAGGTTTTTTTTATTCCATTTGATATTCTAAATTATTTGAAATATATTTAAATTTTCTCTTACACAATGTCTTCATCACCATAAAAATTATTATGTCAACTAATATAGTGTGCCCTCTGGATCAAAAAGCTGATGAAAACATTTGAAAATCAGACATCTTCAAGCTGAGTTTAACCAAATGGCATCAAAAAGCTAATCCAATATTTCCTAGATAAATAGATGATATAGTCCGATAGATAGATAGATAGATAGATAGATAGATAGATAGATAGATAGATAGACTGACTGACTGAAGGAAAGACAATAGTCACAAAAAAAACCCCCAAACAACCCAAAAACCAAGAGACAAATACTGCCAGATATCATGGACAAACGTTGTGGTTTAACCCCACAGGTAGTGAAACATCCCTGTCATCTCGTCATTGCTCCACAATGGGATGGGGCAGAGAAATGAAAGAAAGGTAAAACACGGGTTGAGAGAGAGACAATTCATTAGGACAGAAGAGGAAGAGATAATAATATTACTAATGATAAAAAATACAATTGTCAGGCAATTCCCAAGCAGTCAACACTACTCGCTGGCCAGCTCCTCCAGAATGTTTTGTTTTCTTTTGTTCAGCATGAGGCCATAAGATCTGGGAAATCCCTTTGGTCAGTTGGGGTCAGCTGTCCCAGCTGTGACCCCTCCCAGCTCCTTGTGTACCCACAGCCCCCTTGCTGGTGGGGTGGAGGAAGGGGCAGAAAATCCTTAACTTAGTGTAGGGACTGCTCAGCAAAACCTAAGCCATCAGTGTGTTTACCTACATTATTCTCCTCCCAAAATACAGCACTATACCTGCTACCATGAAGAAAATTATCTCTATCCCAGACAAAACCAAAGGAATCTGCCATAAAATAGAAAATCCACTCTCTTACAAGACAAACTATGAATAAAATCTGATGGTGTGTATTCAGATGTCCACATTGTTTTTTGACAGATGGAGATACTGGTTTCTTGTACTACATAGTTTAAAAACAAATTCGAATTTCCTGGTTTCTGCCTTGCTTAAAAAGTCACTGATTAATCTATATGATCTATTTATTTTTAATTTTTTCCTTTCCTCTTTTCTCCCTCTAATACAACATGGTTTGGCATGGTTTACAGCAGAATCTCACTCATTGAATTCTAAAATGTAAGTGAATACATCATAAAAAGTAAGCATAATTTATTGAAGATCATATTGAGGTTGTTTAGTGTGCAATTCATCCCTGTGTAAAGAGCAAAACCAAAGTCAAGCAGTCAAACAGCTTGACAGCTTTCCCTCTGTTTTCCCCTGAGAAAAATGAGGCTGGTTTAAATCATGGAACCAAAAAATGAGCCTTTTAACTTTTGAGCCTTCAAGAAGCAATCACTTCTTGACCATTATTTCAGGTCATCTCCATGTCTGTGTTCCTATAAATACAGAACACTGGGCTTCTAACTACTCAGAAGAGACAAGTACTTCCTTCTAATTGCCTTTTTCTATCGCTGTATTTTTACACTGATTTATGCCTTTCATATTTTTAATTATTCTAACAATTTAGGCTCAGCTCCCCCTCAGTTTTTATATATTTAATATTTTCTTTTTTTTTCACATAACAATCCCATCTTCTGAATCCCTTAAATATCCCTTATCCATCTTTTGGTTTTGTACTATCTGTATTCTTCTGTTTTCTTAAAATTTTGTCTAATTCAAAATATGAAAGACAGCAGCAGCCTCTCCTGTCTACCGTTCAGGGAAGAGAAAGAAAAAACCAACTGCAAAACCTCAACAAAACCTAAACAAAACAAACAAACAAACAAACAAACCTGGAAGAAGAGCCTTTCCCACTAAGAGTATGTCTTTCAATGCAAATGAAAACATCTTGACAGAGATCACCTGTGGTTCTATGAGATGCAAGAGCATCAGTACTCATTTCAAGAAAAGTGAAACTTAGGACCTTAACGAGAATTGGAGCTTTAGGTAAAAATGATCTCATGAGCTTAGTCGGTCTGTGAAAGCTATCCCAACACTGAAATCAGCATCTCTGTTAATTCTCAAATTATGTGGGGTTTTTTTCCTGGTTTTCCTGATTTTCTTACTTTTTCTTACTTAGTAAATCTTTTCTTCATGTCCATGCAAACTGAAAACTGCTAAAATAAAAAGTTTCATATCCAAAGGTAGTGGTATTTCAGAATCTCAGGCCTGAAAGAAATTCCTGCAAGTTGTGTAAAATTAGTAACCAAATCACTCAGTGAACTCATATTATGCCCTTCATTTGAATTGTTTCACTGACACAAATGAAATGCAGTCTTTGAAACCATTCATGATCATTTAATAGGCATTATTTAACAGGTAAATAGTGCTTTTTATAAATTTTAAAGTACCCTTCTAGAAATGCCTAGTCACATGCATCACCTTTCCTAAAATCTAATATTATTTAAGAGGAGAATCAAACAGGTCAAGACTCATGCACCAACATAAGAAGTTTTCACTTTATACTATAAAAAAATAGGGAAAAAAGTGCTGCTGCCTATGGATTTTGTAAACAAAATACTTCTGTGATATCTTATATGACCAGACATTAAGTTTGTGTTTGAACAATATAAGCTATCATTACCAGAGGAATTGCAGTGGCGTCAAACCCTAAAGTCCAAATCAATGCTACTTCAAGAGAATAAACCGTAGTGTTTATAAAAGTATATACTAACAGTAAAAATTTTAAAATAGAAATGGGTACCACAAAAAAAAAAAAAAAA